>CBVK0100799380.1:0-10739 GCA_900067695.1 Picea abies
AATGTAGGATCTCAAACTATATTCAAGCACATAATGGGAAAAGTCTCAAAACCACCCAAAGACTCTTCAACCAAGCCCTTGATTTTCTCAACCTATAATTGCGATTAATGGAAAATTGGAGTGAGGTGGTTTCTCACATAAAAACCAATTTCCAAAATTATAATTTAATGATAAATACTTGAATCTAGTTTCCCTCACAAGTATTAATCATGTTACATCAAAAAAGAATAATAATGTATGAGTTTTTTTTAAATATCATAAAGAATAATTAAATACATGAGCATCTCATAAAAGCATAAGAATGCATGCGACCTTTTTCTCATAAAGCATTAATAAAATGCATGAGAAAATAAAACTCATAAAAGCATAAATTCACCATTTTCACCACTCTGCAAACCAACTTGGTGAACAAAGTAAAGTTCCTTCCATGTGTGGAGATCTACCCAGATCACTCTCTCTCTCTCTTCTGATGATGTTGTATTGGGTTATGACAGTAGAATACCCTTGTTTTTAAGGGGGGGTGTTGAAATATTGCAACTTTGAAGAATATTCTAATTATATTTGAGTTTTTATCTTCTAGATCAAATCCCCTTTTGTGGATTAATCATGTCGGGTCTTGTATAAGACCAAATCTCATTTTGTGGATTGGTCAAACCTTAGTTATATGGTGGTGTTTGTAAAGTCATCCCCTAGGGTTTAATAAAGTGGTTTTGACCATTATTGGAAGAAGCTGGACCCTAGGGTTTAATAAAATGGTTTTAACCACTATTGGAAGAAGATGACCCTAATTGGTGAAGAGACATAACCCTAGCGCCTCCACAACTAGTATTTATAAGTGAGAATGGTGCCTCACTTGTTCACTCACTCAATCACTCATCTGGTGCACAACGTTTGAAGGTAGTTGCAGTTGCAAGAAGGAGGATAGAGGCACATGCTCAATCTTGGATTATCTTGGGTGTTTTGGTCTTAGTCTTGGCATTGTATTCACAATCTATTATTGAGGGAGTTTTTGTTGGGTTTTGTCCCCCATGATGGGTTCCCAAGAAAAAATGGTGTGTACATTGTGATTGTGTTTCTTTTAGTGATCCTCTTTATATTGTTTCTCTAGTAAATCATAAACAATCTAATAACAACATTAAAATTTAACATGAATCAGGTGCTAGCAATTTGATTTCAAAATGGAGGAAATGTTTATTTTATTAAACATATTTACTACACTTATATTTTGATATATTGTTTCAAATATAAGCCACATGAAACTCATGGTATATTTTCATACATGGGAAAATGATTATTATGTTGAATGTAATACTCCACTAGCAAATAATGTGGGACATATTATTTTCGGTGATAAGTGTGAAATGTGCATATTATTGTTATGAAATTTATATGAGAGGCCAATTCAACTTTGATTTTGGAAATGGTATATGGATATTGTATATATGATGATCGATGTCCTATGTTTGGAACAATTTTTTTGGGAGTTGGAATTCCTCTAAATTTAGTTGTGGTTGATGGCATTAAATGTGAAAATAGGGGAAGCAATGTGCATTTACTGCACGTCATTTTTACCCTACCTCCAGGCTACCACCTTTACTTTCTTCTCGTATTCATTTTTTCTACTCTGGTTAGTAGCACCTCAATTGTGCTCGGCCTTTGGCAAAAAAATAGTTGTTCTCTTTATCTTTCTGGCATTCTTCTCACAGGTATGTTGGCTCTTATCTCCCCATTCATGATGGTTATCTCTGCTCCAAATAAAATTATTTTTTTGGATCTTAGATTTTGCATGCAACTTGTGCTTATTTTCCAAAGTTTGTAATCGATTTTTTGTGGGCATTTTGGCCATGTAATGCATGGTTTGATTTGGGTTTCTTCCTGTTGGAATTTAAATATTTCAAACTAGAAATATTGTTCGACATTTTATTTGATGTATAGGGTAGTATGTGCTTCGAGAAAAGGTGGTATTACTATGACATGGTTGTTGGAAAATAACTGTGGGTGAAAGTGTTCGGTTTCTCTCATTTCGTATGATTAATTTTGAGGGTTTCCTCTACAAAAACAAATATACGGTTGGGACTTGTGACTATTTCCTAGCATCCTCACCCTGGAGGATGTGCATTCTTATTATTACCATGGCTTGGATGTTATGGGTGGCTTATGTGTTTTATCATGCTGTCATTTTAATGGGAAGGAGTCGGTTTTTCTTTTCTTGTATCCTACGTTTCAAACCTTACGCCCATATGTCGTATCCAGTCCTTGTTTCCCTTTACAATATACAAGAAAGCGACTAAAATAAAATCCATCTTCGAATTTTTGTTTAACTATTCTACCCACAGAACCACGACTCGCTTGTTTTTTACCCATGAGGAAATTCCGTCGACTTGAAGTTGATGAGGGTTTGATGCTCACCATGTTCACACTAGGGTTTCAAACCCAATTTGTTTGCAGTTGTTATTTGAGGTTGTGATGCAAATGATGGATTTATGTTTCTCTTCCTCTCATGATTTTATGAGGTATTCTGTTATGATTATGATCAAGTCAATTTTTTTATAAACAATCTACTACAAAACATTATGCTATTTTTTAAAAAGAGAAATGAAATTCACTGGTTTGATAATCATATAAATTTTCCTTGAATTGTGTAGTTTAAAAGGATTGTTTCCAGGTTATGGATTCTACGTGTTGAAGTTTAAAAGAGAGCTATGGCACAAACATAATTTGGTGGAAGTTTTGGAAACAAATGTACATGGAAAACAATGGATATTCAAATGATTTTGTGGATATTGGAAATGGTGATTTTAAAGTCAATGAATGTTTCTTGTAACATAACAGTAACCACTAGTATTCCCATTCATTGTCTCATTTTTCTCTCATTATATGTACGCCACCTTCCCAATAATATTTAATCCATCCCCTATTCTATTATCTTGAATTTCAATTTAAAAGGAAAATTGGATGATGATTTTAGTTGGAAATTGTGATATGGATATTTTATTTTGGAAGAAAAAGGACTTTGTGTTTTGCTTGAACAATATTCATTGTTGATTCCCGTCCATGCTACCATTTTTCATTCATTATAAAGCCCCTCATATTCTAAATGACCCTATCATTTCATGTTCAATTGCAGCTGATTATTAAATTCGATATTTGGTGGGTTGTGTCAATGGATGAATTGCATATGCTTATGTTGTGAATGATAGAGCTAACATCTTGATTTTATTTAGGTAGAGTATTAGTGAATGGATTGTTATAAGTTTTCATATTCTGATTGGAATATTTCTTTAGGATGAGTTTGTCTAGCAAGGGAAGCAATGGAAAAGGTGCAAACAGAGGTAGAGGAAATAATTGGCAAAGAGGCCATAGAAGGCCACAATTTTCAATACATTTTTCCGTTAATCCACAAGAACTAAATCAAATTTTCCAAGATGGGTTTTTTAATCTAGTTGGCCAAATATTTCTGCAACCTAGACTTAAGAGGCCTCCATTCCAACCACACCAAAATTTCTCTTGTATCCATGTTCCCCCTCATGTTTCTATGCAACCAGAACCACCTGCCAATGACGGCTAGCAAGAGATCGTCCACCCTATGCAACCAGAACCACCTGCCAATGACGGCTAGCAAGAGATCGTCCACCAACCTACTGTAAATCATAATGGGTGGCCTACAATATCGTTTCCATTTCCTCCTCCTCCACTTCCATTTAATCCAAATGCACAAGCTAATCGTATTGATTCACCAGCCCAATCTTCACATGTAATCAAAAGGCTTAAAACCACTATGCCCAAACCAAAGATTGAAAAAGGGAAGGAAGTGGCCAATTCCCATAAATATTCTGAAAATTCATCTGAATCAGTGTCCTCCCATCTCCATCTCAAGGATAATTTCTCCCATGTCATCAATGAAATCCATCCTAAAGGTTCCAATTGGCCTAAAGTTGCTACAGAAGGAAAAGCAATAGGAAAATCAAAAGAGAGCAGGAGTGGAAAGAGGAAAATTTCCTCTCATAGAAAATATGGGTTTTAATGTTGTTAATGCTATTTTATTTTGAGGACAGTCTTTTTATTTGACATGATAGAAATTTGGACAACAAATACATATTTAGACAAAATTTTGGACAACATGGATATAATGCTATTTTTGTATATAGGCATGTTTTATTTTTTTTATACTAAAATATTTTACTATTAATATGAGGATGGGAAATATAAGGAAAATGTTTGAATTAAATCATTGTGATATTATACTTCATGTTTTGATGATTATTAAAGAATTGAAAATGGGAGTGACAAGGGGTCCCACCTATTTAGTTATTATTTAAATAGACCCTTATTTATATATTATTATTTATTTGACTAAACTAATTAAGATTAACAAAATAAAGGTAGTTGAACTACCATAACTTATTGAGAATGAATAAAGGCTTAATCGAAGGAAGAGACAAGGGGCATAAAATAGAAGGAGAACTTCCGATATAAGGTCTTCTCTATACTTGTGAGATATTTTGTTTTCTTCATTCATTATGAGTATACTAGAAAGCTAAACCATCTTTATGATAGCGGGGTCTTATTGAAGGTAACATGATTCAAAACTGAATCATATCTTTCAACAACTTGTTTCTAAAGGTTATGATCTTTCTTGGTGGTCTATTTGTTCTTATGATCTGATCCAGATATTTAGCCTCAATTTCTTTTATTGTCAGAGTCTTTTTGTTTGGTGTCCATCAGAGACTTATAAATATGACTTTGGTTCCACCCTTGCAGGGGTTTGTAAATAGAATTTTCCTTTGTATCTCATAATCAAATTAATATAAAAATCAGATTTCTGATTTCAGTCTCACATGTGTATCTTAATGATATTGTTCATATTTTTCTTTTATTCTTGTTTCTTATCCTTGTACACACTTATGTATGTCTATTCTTTTTTTCTTTTTTCACAATTATATATAACATATAAAATCAGCCTTAGTCCCTATTACATATTACCCGTGGATTAAGATATTATATGAATTAAAGGTTATAAACTCTGGATATCATTCCCAACTATATTTCCTTAGCCTAGCAAGATTTGAAAATGCTCGAGTATGATTTTTCATACCTTTTCCTCAACATTTATTTGGTGACCATACTGGGGAGATCTTCCACATCTCTTTGGTTGATTGTATCACGATTATATTTCATTTTTTTGTTTTCTCTGATTACTCTTTAACTGATTTTTTCCATGACAATACCTGTTACGAGACAACCCAATATTGAAAGTGGTCCTGATGACCAAACCAACATTACATTGAATTTATTCAACACTATTTTTGAAACTACTAGTACTCATGCTGAACTTGAACACTCTTGGGAAGTAATCGAAAGGGATATAAATATTCGTGAATGTTGGGAATCCAGGAAAAGGAATCTCAAAAATCAATAGTAACCTTTCCTCTTACCTATTTTAATATTTTTTGTTTCATGTCCTCTAATTCTTGTATTTCTCGAAGAAGAAGAGGATTGTCCCCTGTAGTTACTCCTATTTCTGAAATAGGGAGGAGAAAGTTTGTTTTACAAACACAACTAGGTCCTCTCAGGATAACCTTATCTGATTCTGCCAGTTCATCTTCATCTCCCATATCTATCACCTTCAATATGGCATATTCGGGTAGTGGTAGTGGCACTGGAGGTTCCTCCTCCTCGCAACCTTCCACTTCATCCGTAATTGGTAGTATCTATAGTCATAAAATCCCTAAATCCCTATTCAATATACTACCAACCCTGCCAATGCCATTAATAAATATGGGCTTTTCCAATTTGAGGAAGATGATACAACCACCCCCTGACACATGTCTTCCCCCTTGAATCTCACACCAGCCACCCAACCATTACCGAAATTCAAAGATCACTTACCTAGGTTCTCTGGAAATGGTACTATTAACATGAATGAACATCTGGTAGCATTTTATTTTTCAATGCGCTTGAAGCAAAAGATGCAACTGATTTTTTTTATCTCATGCCTAAAATCCTTTCAACTTGGGAAGAATTGGTCTATTGGTTTAATTCCACTTATGGATAGCCCTAGAGTCCAACTGATCATTTAAGGGAGTACAACAATATTTCTTATAAATATGGTGAAACCATTAATCATTTTAACCTTCGCTTCACCAAGCTATATAATCAAATTCCCAAAACAATCTGTCCTCAAAATCAAGTTGTGTTCATGCATTATTATAATTCTTTACCTTCTCCTTATCATCATATACTTTAATAAAGGCTATTGAAAATATTGGTTATTCCCTTCAGACTTCCTTAGAATATGAAGAGCAACTTGAAAGGACCATTCATCCTAAAGGAGACTTGGTCAAGCAAACATACATGTCTGCCATTCTACAACTCATGCAAGATATGAAAAATGGGATGATATCCTATGAACGAAAATGAATTCCCCCTTCCTCTTCCCCTGGGGCTTCTTCTTCCTCCCTAGCGCCTTTTAGAAATACCAATGAAATCACTTTTTAGCCAAAGGCCATTATGACTCATAGTCGGTGTAATTTCTATGAAGAAAATCATGATGAGAATACCTACGAAGTAAAAATCAATGCTAAAGATAAGATATTTGGAAAAAGGATCGATACCAAGATCATTGTATTAGATTGGGATGAACCAAAGGATGCTATGGTATTAAATACCAGGAACAAATCTTACACTTCCAAGATAAATTTTGATATTCCCTGCACTTCTTTTGCCCCAAACTCATCTTATCCAAATGTTGATACACAAACTGTTAGAACTTCAAATGATCAAGGAGTAACTTCTCCTCTTCCCTCTTATAAATACAATATCCTTAATCAATTGGCTAATATAAAAGCTAATGCTACCCTTTTGGACATGGTTTTCATCCCTGAACAATATAAGCATCTTAATAATTTTATGGAAGGTAAAGTTTCGACCATATCCAATCTATTTGAAGAGTCGAAAGAAGAGGATTCAACTGTAAATAAGATAGTTGTAAATAACTTTAGAACCCCTGTAAAAAAAACCCTTTTTATTTTTTAGTAAAAATAATGGATTAAATAGCTCATTGTTTCCTAATTGATGGCATATCTAGTCCAAGTGTGATGTCTAAAATTATCATGCAATACCTTGTCTTATCTTGTACCAACGAAAAATTATAGAACCATGCTCTCTTATAATAATTTGCAACAATTAACTATAGGTGAAATTAAGGATGTAACCCTAGTTTTGTGCGCACATCCCGAGATAAGGATAACTCTCAATATCCAAGGAATTGACATGCCAATGAGTAACTACTTAATTATTTTGGGAAGGGACTAGAAATCCTTAACTAGTGGATACCTTTCACTTGATGTAACACATTTTTTTGTTCCTGGAAACAGAAAAAAACATTATAGTTCTTAGGGAAGGAAGAATTTCACCTTATATAGAGAGTGTCCCTCAACCTAATGCAAATTACCTCAAATAAGATTAAGGGGTGTACTCTATATTTTCTGATGAAGATGATACTATACTTGAACCAATTGATTTTGATGATGGCATGTGTCACATGCATTTCGATAGCTCATGTTCTAATGAAGGTAATGGAGTTGGAACCATTCTATATTGCCCTATAGTTAAAATTCACAATTTCTCTTATAGGTTGGAATTTGCTTGTACAAACAATGTTGCTGAGTTTGAGGCCTTATTGTTGGGAATTGAAAAAATGCATATAACCTTGGTTTTGACCACCTTACAGTATTTGGTGATTCTGAACTTATTGTGAACCTTGTGCGGAAGATTTATGTACCAAAAAATAAGTTACTTAAGAATTATACCCAAGTTGTTTGGATAATGATTTCAAATATGTTATCATTTAACATCAGTCATGTTAAAAGGGAACTTAAATCAATGACTGATATATAAGTTGTTTTTGTAGCTTCGCCTACTTGATATATTTTACCTCAAAGACTTGATTGTATGTTCCAATATCTATACCGTCCTTACCTCCCTGACAACGCAGAATCATGGCAAGTTTTCCCTAGTGACAAAGGAATTTGTGATTTCATACAAAATGAAACTTTTAATCTCAAGGAAATTATCTCTGTTGAAGACGATAGATTTCCTAAAAGATTGACTCCTCTCGAAAGTTCATTTTCGTCAAGTGATGTAGGAAAAAAAAACACATAAGGAAGAGGAGTAAAAAAGGAAAGTTGGTGATACCATTTCCTTAAATATTGGGACATCTTAATCTCCAAATATCATTACATTAGGTAAACAATGTTCTGATGAAGAGAAAGAAAAATTCATGGAATTACTTTGTGAGTTTCAAGATGTTTTTTCCTGGTCATACGAGGATCTTCATGGTTTTGATCCTGCTCTCATACAACATGCCATTCCTATCAAAGAAGGGGAAAAACCTATTAGGAAAAGGAAAATACCTATTAATCATGCGCTTGAAGCCACTATTAGAAAAGAATTGGAAAATTTGTTGAAATCTAATATAATATTTCCAGTTAAGTATTCTGAATGGGTTTCAAATATGGTCCCTGTTCAAAAAATTACTGGTCAAATCAGGTTATGTGTCGATTTTCGTGCATTAAACAAGGAAAGTGTCAAAGACCATTTTCATCTTCCTAATATGGAAATTATTTTACAACAGGTTGGAGGGTATCAAATGATGTCCTTACTTGATGGTTTTTCTGGATATAATCAAATCAAGGTAAAAGGACTGATATATATAAAACCACATTTATCACATGTTGGGGCACATTTTCTTATGAATGTGTGCCATTTGGTTTATCTAATGCAGGTTCCACCTTTCAAATAGATATGCAGATAGCTTTTGATAATCTAATCGATAAGATTATACATTTTTATCTTGACGATTTGACTGTTTATTCTAAAATCCTATTGGATGATTTCGTTCATCTTAGAAACCTTCTCATGCACTGCAAAAAATTTGTCGTTTCTTTAAATCCTTCCAAGTCTATTTTCGGTGTCATGAAGGGTAATATTACCGGTCACATTGTTTCCGATTCAGGGATAAGTATATATCCTGAGAGGATTACTTCCATTGTAAACCTCCCTTCCCCCACCTCCAAGAAATAAGTTCAATCTTTCATGGGCATTATCAATTTCGTTCATAGATTTGTTCCTAATTGTGTTGTCATGGTTAAACCAATCCATAATATTTTGAAGCAAGATCGTTAT
This sequence comes from Picea abies, assembly GCA_900067695.1. Taxonomy (NCBI): domain Eukaryota; kingdom Viridiplantae; phylum Streptophyta; class Pinopsida; order Pinales; family Pinaceae; genus Picea; species Picea abies. Next base: position 9,187 of record CBVK0100799380.1, read on the forward strand.
TTTTCTTGGAAAAATGATGTTAAACCAATCCATAATATTTTGCAGCAAGATCGTTATTTTTCTTGGAAAAATGATGTTGAGAATGATTTCCTTAGGATTAATAAGGTGATCAGTTCTGCGTTGGTTTTGGTGAGACTGAATTTTGAGAAATATTTTATAGTGTATACCAATGCCACTAAGGAAGCAATTTCTGCTATCCTCTTACAATGTGATGACCAGAACAATGAAAAATCTATAGCTTACATGATTCAGAGTCTATCAGATGACGAGGTAAAATATTCTTGTATTGAGAAACATGCTTTCTCTCTTGTCAAATCTATAAATATATTTCAACATTTTTTTTTGGGCAAACATACGCAGGTAAAATTCTCTTTGTCTACTGTCAAGTTTCTACTTTCACAAACTTATCTTTCAGGAAAACTTGCACATTGGCTTGAAGAAATTCAAGATCATTATTTGGAAATCATGACTTCAAAGACAATAAAGGGACGGAACTTATCCCTTCACTTAGCTCAGGACGTTGATCCAAGTAAAGAACTTGACGATTAAGATAATCCTCTTTCAACGCTATTTTATATTGAAAATCAAAATCTCTCTATATCTGAGCATCTTTGGTGTAAAAATATGGTGTATTATTTACAATATCAAAGGTGACTAGATGAGTTAGATCCTCATCAAATAAGGAGATGCCGCCTTGAAGCTTCTAAGTATATCATTTTAGGGGAATCCTTGTTTATAATATATGCTGATGGTTTGTTTCTACAATGTGTAAATGATGAAGAAGCACATAAATTATTACACAAAGTACATGGATCATCAACATCTGCCATCCATATTAGTGTCCATTTTTATTCTAAGGTTACTACTTTCAATACCATAAGAAATGGTTATTACTAGCCTTTGATATTTCATGATTATTATAAATTTGCAAGGTCTTGTGATAAATTCCAAAAATTCACTCATAAAGAACATCTTTTTTCCATGCCTTTACAACATGTCCTCCCATATTTCCCTTTTTCTAAGTGGGGTATATACTTTATTTGTTGAATCAATCCTTCATCCTCTGCAGTACATATATTTATTTTTATAGCCACTGATTACTTTACTAAATGGACCGAGGCTTCCCCTCTTAGACATGTGTAAGATGAACACCTGATCTCTTTTCTAGTCTAATATATTTTCCATATTTGGTCTTCCATTAGAAATCATTACAGACAATGGTCCAACCTTCATTTCATCGAAATTGACTCAATTTATGGCTAAACTAGGATTCAATCATTTCACTTCATCTGCTTATTATCCTCAGGGAAACAGACAAGCATAATCTACTAATAAAAACATGTTCAGGATTATAAAGAGAATCACATAAGACAAACCTTTCCAGTAGCACACACTTCTAAATTATTCTCTTTGGGAAGATCGTACAACCACCAAAGAAAGTACATGATTTACTCCCTTTCATCTCGTATATGGACAAGAGGCTATTATGCCTATTGAAGTATATATTTCTTTGTTGAAGGAAAATCTCCCTGTGGACAGGTAGATCTCCTCAA
>CBVK0100799381.1:0-10739 GCA_900067695.1 Picea abies
ACTGTAAAGTGAAATTCTAATTAAAAAAAAAAAATTTATATGTCGGAAGTTGAATAACTTGTGAAAATACAGTTTTGTTTTTCATAAAACAGGCAAAAGTGTAACCCACCTTCATGATTTCACCCTATATGCATATGTGCCACAATGGGTAGTGAACGTGGTTTTGTGAATATCAGAAGTCTTGAGGGATATCTGATTGTAACCTAAGAAACCATCTAAAAGGGAAATCATCTGAGACTTGAAGACTTGTTGGAGAATATCTTCCATTGTTGGGATGGGGTATTGGTCTTTTAGGGACACCCTATTCAAATGTTGAAATTCAACACACAAACGAATGTCACTAGTTTTCTTCCTAATGGGAACCAAATTAGATACCCATTGTGAGTAACGGACATGGTATATGACCCCAGATGCTTCCATCTTGTCTAATTCATACTTGATTTTTTCGTTCTAAATCAGGTTTGTTCTTTCTTTGTTTATGCCTATAAGATTTCGAATCAGGGTTTATGGGTATGCATGGACTATCTCCTGCATATCGAAAACCTTGAGATCTTCATATGACTAGGAAAAAACATCCTTGAACTCTGTCAAGATTTCAATGAATTGAGTGATCTCAGAAGGAGAACATTGTGATCCTATATAAACCAGTTTTGGATCTTTCTCGGTTCATAGGTTTACAGGTATGGTTTCTTGCACCTTCCTAACAGATTCACTATCAATATTAGGTGCAAAGGTAGTCGCATCATTGGAATTAAACATGAATTCCAGTACGGACAAACCAAGGGGGATTTTATTTTCCTTCAATTGGATTATGTCCCTGGTTTCCTCTTCCAACTCATGGATGATATGTGAATATTTGAATTCCTACTTGTTTTGAAGGAACCTATAGATTTGTTCATCAGTATCAAATTTTTTTGAAGAGTCAACGTTATCAAGTAACACAGGTCTATGTAAAATTTGGACTTTTATATATTCGATGGACCTTATGAAATCTGAAGTGAAGAATGAACCAACCAAGGCCAAAGTATCAACTACATGGTTTGCAGCCCTAGGTATGGCTTGAATGTTGAAAGATAAGAAATTCTCAATAAGTTCCTTAGCCTTTTAGTGGTATTTTTTGAGGCATGGGTTATGAAATTCATATTTATCCCTAATTTGATTCACAACCAACTCAAAATCCTCTCTCACCAATAAATGGTGAATTCCTAATTCTAAGGCCTTTTCGAGGACTTGAACTAACGCTTCATATTCAACCATATTATTAGTTTTAGGGAATTCTAATCGAAAATAGAAATGGATTTCATTCCCCTTGGGATCACACAAAAGGACCCTAGTCCCAGACCTATGCTTGGATTTAGCACTCACAAAATCCATGCTCCACACCATTTCTTCCAACTCAAAAGGAGAGATAGGTGCATCTTCCTCAGATAACACAGTATACGTACCCATCCTTGTGTCTTGAAAAGACACATGTTTTGTATTATAGGAAGGAGGTAGAACCTGCTCTTGGTATTTTGGTTCCCTCCTAATGATAACTTCATCACCTTTATGAGGAAAGGTGAAGTGGGTACCTTCCATGAAGTAACAACCCTTTTTGACTTTGGTGGAGCACTCCCTCCCTAAAAGCATGCCATATGCTTCAGGTATGTCTTCTACGATCATGTTTATGAGCATGCTCACATCCAGAGCTTGGTTGAAAGTAATGGATAATTCCTTCCTGTAACCAACGGTTTCTATAGTCCTTGAATCCAAAGCTAGCAAATCTTTACAAGGGTCTATGAATTCAAGACCCAATCTTCTCATAAGTCGAAGGGGCATAACATTGTGCCTCTCTCCTATGTTACCGACACAATTATGGAGAAAAAAATCAGATATCATAACTGAGACATAGAAAGGAGGAACTCCAGGGTCTAGATCAATGACATCATATGCCTCCTTAAGTTGAGAAGAGGACTCTTCAGAAAGAGGAAATCTTTGTTCTATTCATGGAGTAGGAGGTGTTTGTAGAACACGTGAAAGATTTTCAAACTTATCAAGTGTTCTAAGAGCGTATAATAACATCATGTGGGTGGGGACCTTTTCTAGATCCTCAACAACGTTGTAAGGCTCTGGATTTAGGAAGCAAGGTGGTGGATTATCAAGAAAATTTACCTTGTTTGGAGTCCATGGAACCCAGTTCCTTGGAGGAGGAGGTAATTTACCATTCACAAGAACTTGGCCTTTTTCATTGTCCTTAGGATCAATTTTGGTCCCTTCCACCCCTTGCCGAGTGGTTTTAGGGGCCTCACTCCTAGTTTCTACAACAAAGCTTCCGAAGTTAAGAGGATCATCATCATAGGGAACATAATCTTCCATGTTAACTTGGTCATTTGGGGAAGTGGAAAAAAGATTGTTTTTCATCGAAGGTAAAGGGGATTTGCAGGTTTTAGACAATTCCAGGTAACATTTATATGAGTAACAATACACTGGATCATGGAATTCTTGGAAAACATGGAACCAATCCACTTCAACAAAATGTTGCCTAGGAGGAGATGTAGGAGGAAAATGAGGCCTTGGCCTTGCGGGAGCAGTAAAATGTAACTCATTCACCTTTCGATTAATGGAAAGTATTTGGTTGTTCGTGTTCATTAACAACTTAAGCATTTCATAACTTTCCCTTTCATCAATCCTTGAAGTTTGGACAAGAGGGGGTTCATACCAAGGACCCTCATTTATAGCTACCTCATTCCTAGGCCTCTCGTTAAAACAAGGTTGCGCTAAACGTGAGGGAATAATACCAAATTCCTCCATGTTTCTCTCAATTTCGAGGGTGCTAACCTTGGTCGCATCTAAAGTTTGTATTAATTTATCCTTCAATATATACTTTACATTTGGATTCATAGCGGTCATGTAGTAATGGAACAAATTGTTTTCAGATGGTTGGAAAGAAGTTGGGATCCTATTCAAGGTTGATGTAAATAATTGATTAAAGTTTCAAATTTTCTCCCCCTCGTGGATGGAGATGGTTGTGAAATCCTTGAGTAGAGAAGCCACATCATCCTCCCCTTGGAAATTCTTCTTGAATTCTTGGACCATAGTATCCTAATTTGGGATATTATCATTGGGAAGCAAGCACTACCATCTCGTTGCTTCACCCTCAAAGGTTCTTACAAAAAGTTTAATAATGACATCAATAATTGTTATGTCCATAAGTGTTAATGCATCATAAAAAAAAATTATATGTTCCTCGACACTTAGTGTACCAGTTCCACTAAAATTAGGAAGCCTATTTGGGGCATCCCCAAGAATGTCGTCAAGAGGTTGAGGCATCCTCAAAGTAGTCCCGAGTTGTCAAGGCATTTCCGTCAGAACAACTATGGGAGGAACAACAACAATTGTTGGAACGACGAGGGGAACAACCTAAGGGTTGGTAATTGTTGTTGGATTGACTAAATTTTTCTATAGTAGGGGGATTTGAAAAGGAGAAGAGGAAGAGGGTGACTCAGCTTGCACAATAGGTGCAATGAGTTTCTTTGGTTTTCCAGATGTATGCACCTCACTACTTGTTTTCTAGTGTGAACATTGACTTCTTGTAGCCCTAGGGGATATTGATTCCCTAGTCTTAGGATGTTTTCACCCTTCCAACTTGCAAGGGGATCAAGTAATTAATTGGAGTAAAAAATATGTATCACACCAACAATCCTACTCTTTCTAACACGATGTTGATTAACCCAACTTAAAAAAAGCGTGTTTTCGTTCTTCTCGAAGTGGAAGGTAAAGTATGATAGATTTATAACTTCTCACGTGAGTTCGAACATGTGGGACCAAATACTGACAAAGTAAGAGGAAAGGAAAAATAAATGGTATTTATGATTCCCAGATGCAACGAAATTGCAAGGGAACTGAACAATAACAAGTATCAAAGAAAATACAAAGGATCACTAAAAGACCTTGCCACAAAATTCTTTCAACAGGTGGGAAAAGGACCCCAAATAATTTGAGTCCAATGCTCAGTACAAGTTTGGGATACAAGCAAAAATAAATATATTTGCAATTTCCCTAGTATACTTTTCAGAAAAGGGACGTGTTATAAGAAAAATCCATCTGTTGGGATAGATCTACCCTATCCTACTGTGAATCCGATTACAACCTCTTTGATAGCTTGACATGAGGCAAAGACTACCTGCACCTTAGATGGCCCTTCGCCTGAGGTGGTGAGGAAGGGGAAAAAGGAGAGGTAAAATACTTACAATAATTGTTTCTTAGGACCACCCACCCACCCTAGGTGTTGTCCACCCTCAGCTTCCTAGATGGCAAAAACGTCCCGGGGGGTGAAAATTATGGACAATGGGATGAAAATAAGTTCGTTGATTTTTAGGAAAGAAAACTAAAAAAAAAGAACAACGAACTATTCGCTCCCTTAAAGCCTTTGAAAATGGCCTAGAATGGGTTCTCGGGGTAAACCAAGGTCTTGGATAATACACCAGTGGATGCCTCAAGTGAAAAACGTGAAAAAAAGGTGCAAATTGAGTTTAAAATATACAACCAAGTCTTTTTAGATGGCTTTAAATTGCGGACAACAATATTTTCAAAGATTTTAAGTCAAGGAAACAAGCCCAAAATGGCTTGGTACCCCCTGATGTGATCAAGGGAGTGATCTCGAAAAATTGTCAAATCAAAATGGGGGTTGTAAATGACGATGGAAAACCTTTTTACAAGTTGTTACAACTATGTTTAGGAGAGTATTTACAACTGCAATTTCTATTCATGGATGAAGGGTGTACTGACAAAAGGTTTGACTTTAAAATTTATTTTAAAATGTATTTTGTTTGACTTTAAAAGGTTATGCCAATTAGGAAAACACCTATTATCCTGGAACTGTCCCAACTAGTATAAGGAGAGTAGTCTTAATAGACCATGGTGGTTAGTTGAAGAGTGACCCATATTACAGTTCAAAGAAGCAGGGATTCACCACTTCTCATCACTTGCACTTTCGGGCTCTTAAAACTGCTTGGATGGAAGAAGGATACTTGTGAAAAGCAAGAGGCCTAGGACCCCCCAAAAGGGAGTTTTAGCTGAGCTTACCAAAGCAGTGTAGTATCCCAACCAAGATGAGCTATTAAAATCCTTGACCGTGTGAAACTAAGGAAAGACCACTCAATTTATACTAACTAGAAAACTTCTGAGAGGCTCTTGATGAAGACTCCCTGGCTTTGACACTTAGTATTCTATGAAATTGAATTTCTTGAAATAAAGGACCAGGCCATCCTCCTGGTCAATAAATTGAAATCTATCTAAAGATTTATAGAAAAAAAAAAGTAAATAAGTATGTAAGATATACGTCACAACTAAATAGTATGTGTACGCATATAGCTAAATAATATAGGTTTTGTTTTGAATGTGTATGGGGCAGACCCCTATTTTTTTTTCAAGTGTTTTGTGGTTTTCTAAGTGTTTTTAGCTTTCTGATTTTTGCGTGGCCCATTTAGGGGAAGCCACCTGTAGATTACTATATAAGAAAATATACAATGAAGAATGACAAAATCAACTAATTACAAGTAACATTCAACTCAAAGGAATGGGTTGAGTATCTTTGTGAGATTCAAGGATGCCATATGCATGAAAGCCCCAATGGATTCCTTGTATTGGGATTGGAAGTTTACTTATTGAAATTTGAATCAAAGGTAATTTTGGAGAAATTTCTATTTTCGACACACTAGTTCAGTGGGAGTTAACTGACTGGTTCTATTTTAGATTTTCTATTTTTACCATCACTATTATGCATGCATGCCTTCTTAAGAAAAGATAACTGCTTGATTTCTTTTCTTAATTATGGAATGTTTTTCCCTATATATGAATGTATTCCACTCATTCATTGTATCATATTGGTCATGATCTATGTATCAATCATCAACTCATTGAAGTAGTGTGAATATGTTTCCTCATTCTTCCATATTGAATATCTCTTCCTTTCTTGATAATCTTTGTTTATACTTTCTTTAGCTAGATCTCATGTTTAAGTTTCCATCAAACATTGACATGGTATCAGAGCTATGCTGCTTGGAGCGAGCCAAACAAACCAAAGAATAAGGAAAATTGGGGTTTTGGCGAGCTAAATCCGTGGTCGTACCTTTCAGCAGACATTCCTCCCAAAATATCACGTTTTTAAGGAAACGACCCATGATGAAAGTAAATCGACCCATTTTGGAAGTGGTTTTTTAATAATTTCACGATATTCTTCATGGTTTACTCAGAAACTAAGCCGCAATATAGCCTCCTAAAACTAATATGAATCTGTGGTCGTCCTTTCTACAGTGATTGCTCCCAAAATATTAAGTTTTTGAGGAAATGGCCCGCTTAGGAAGTAAATCACCACATTCTACAAGTGGGTTTTCAACCGTTTGGCAAAATTCCTCACCGTTTGCTCAAAAAGTAAGTCACATTATCATCTCCTGAAACTGATACGAATTTTCACTTAAAGTGCCTTTTCTGTCGTGATTTCTTGATTTTTCACTTGCATATTGAGAGTAAAATTTTAGGGGTTCTTAGAAATAGTGGAAGAGATGGAAATGACAACTATTATATAGTCAAATATGGTGGTAATCCTTACACCATACAATTATTTTGATTGGAATCCCAAGACATTATTCCAACTAAGAAGGAAAGGATTGTATAATTTGACGATGGCGATAGAAACAGAACCTGCATCATCGATTGAGAAGATGAGATGGGCGAACCATAAGTATGAGGCCATTGGACTACTTCTTGAGTTAATATTTATTGATTTATGGTTTGATGTTGTTGCATGCAAGACTCCAAATGAGATCTGTACCAACCTGGAAGGACTCTTTGGAAAGCAGGATGAGATGTGAGGTCATATGCTTGAGGTAGAGTTGAATACCTTAGACCCTAAAAGTTTTGATAATATACATGATTTCTTTACTAAATTTAAATCTTTGAGTTTGAGCTTGGGTGAATGTGGTATTGACAAGTCTACACAAGAGAAACAACTTATTCTAACAATATTGGCCAAGCTAGGACCATAATACATTGTATATGTCTCCAATTTCCATTCTAGCATATGTCTTTTTGGAACAAATTGGAAAATGCCTATGTTGGCTCAGTTCATTGAGTCTCTTACACAAGAGAAGACAAAAATCATACAGATGGGCCTCATGAAAGATCCCAAAGCACATGTACTCACCATTCATGATGCAAAAGGGTCATCCAAACATAATGGGAAGGAGGGATATTCTAAACCCTTCAACAATTCTTCAGGTTCCAGAGACTCTTCAGATTCCAAGAAGAACAAGAAGGGAAAGCAGTGCACTTACAACAATAAATCGAATCATGAAGAATCCACATGCATGAAGAAACAAAATGATCTTATGACACACACACTTCAACATAACAACCTTGGAAACTTCATTCCAGAGGGAGTCAATAAGCAGAAGGAAGAAGATCCTGCTCCTAAGAAAGGTAATCATCATGCTCCAATTAATTCCTCATATGATTCATGGATTATAGATTCTAGTGCATCCCATCATATGGCAGTGAAAAAGAAAGTTTTCTCTTCTTTGAGTCAATGCTCAAGACCCCCTATCATCATGGCGGATGATACTCCAGTAGCAGTAGCAAGAGAAGGGAGAGTGGAACTCCACAATGGAAGTTTTGAGAATGTTCTACATGTTCCAAATCTTTCTATGAATTTGTTATCAATTTATCAGATCACTCAGAAAGGTAAAAAGGTTGAATTTACATCAGATTCAGTTCCAATAATTGACATGCATGAAAATTCCATTATTGAAATTGATGAGGTGGATCACAAGTCAAGGTTGTATAAATTCACTAAGTTTTCTAACGATGACTCCTCTATTATACTTACACATAAGGAGAGTACTTTGCATGCACCTCCAGTGCAACATGCATATACTCTTGTTCTTCCATCAGTTTCAGACATCAGAGATGATTCCATACACTCATATTCTATACATGGAAATAAGTAGGTAGTACATCCAGATAAGAAGCCAACGTCGAAGCTTCAACAGATGCCCAATAAGGCACAGACCAAACTTCAGGCAGCAGGCAACCTTGCAGGGAATCCATTAGATTCGACGATGACTCGACCTCTGCATGGGGAGCCTTCTCTTGCATGGGGAGCCTTCTCTTGTACTTTCAGCTTCAGAACCTACGATGCCCATGCATTGTTATATGGTTTAATATACTGATCCACAGAACTAAAATAGTGTTGTGGGAAATCCATCATGGCAAGCAACCATGTAGAAGGAGTATGACTCACTCCTACAGAACCAGACTTGGAATCTAGTTCCACGTGAAATATTTTTAGGTGCATATGGGTCCACGGGATCAAGATGTACAAGGCTCGACAGGTTGCCAAAGGACTTCATCAGATCCATAAATATTTCTACATCTTCATGAAGACTTTAAGTGACTTGAAGTTTCAGACTTTGCGAGATCATCTTGCAGTGAAGAACACAACTGTCTAGCCGCTGCTATTTTCTTCTTTTCATACATTGTCTTTTGACGGGGGGGTTGTTCCCACGTGGTTTTCCCTCTTTCCTCACTTTTTTTCAGTGTTCATTAGTTGCATTGTATATGAGTACCTAAAATGGATTAGTATCCGGGACTTAGTTTTTACTCCATAGTGATGTTCAAGGGGGTGTTGGAGAAATTTCTATTTTCAACACACTAGTTCAATGGGATTTAACTTACTAATTCTATTTTAGAATTTCTATTTTTACCATCACTATTATGCATGCATGCATTCCTAAGGAAAGCTAACTGCTTGATTGCTTTTCTTAATTATGGAATGCTTTTCCCTATATATGAGTGTATTCCACTCATTCATTGTATCATATTGATCATGATCTATGTATCAATCATCAACTCATTGGAGTAGTGTGAATATATTTTTTCATTCTTCCATATTGAATCTCTCGTCCTTTCTTGATAAGCATTGTTTGTACTTGCTTTAGCTAGATCTCCTGTGTAGGTTTCCACAAAAAATTGACAAGTAAAAATAAGATTTTATAAAAAAAATTATAAGAAAACTACTCAAACTATCTATAGAAGCAAATCATATCGGCATGGGTACATCTGCAAAAAATATTAGAATGAGTGCAAGTGAATTCAAGGTGAAAATGAGTGTGACTTGGTGGATTTATTGATCAGATATAATGTTTTTTCTTCGTTGTCCTGCTGGCCCCTCTGCCTCAAATAAGTATTTAGATGGTCCTCAACTTCTTAAGAGAAGAAAAATAGGTGCCCAAATTGTATCCTTGTAGGGAAACAATGAAATTTTAGTGATTTTATATGAAAAATTCAAATAAATGAAACAAACATTTACACATAAAAGTTAAATAACATCCAACTAAGATGGTTTTATTGGGTGGAGAAATTGACCAAAATGGTCAATTTTCCTGTTTGGGACAACAAGGTTAATATCATAAAATCACAACAAAAACTTACATGAAAACTAAGAAGCAAGAAAGTATAAACAACCATCTAAGGAGCTTATTTAAAGGTTGTCCTAAGGGGCCCTAGGACTCTTGGCCACTAACTAAGGATGAAAACAGTTGAATACTTCAAGAAATTTGCACTACAACATGTCAAATAAGTTAAACGGGGCTATTAGTAAATGAAAGATAGTAAGTTAAACCCAAGGAAGTAACAACAAACACCTATATAACAAATCCCTCCTGGAGATAACTAACATAACAAGTACTTACTACTACCCCTCAACCCTTAACCAACAAGTGACATGCCCAACAACCAAAATTTAACAAGTATCACACACACAAAGAGCTTTGGAAAATTTCAGCAGAGCTTTGGTACTATATTTATTCTCCCCTTTGTACAATGTCATCCCTCTTATTTATAAAGAAGAGGTGAAGGATTAGGGTTAGGTAACAAGACACTTGTCACTCTTGGAAAAGTGATAAGTGGACCAACCTTTAAAGTTTTATTTGTTTTTAATAAAAAAGTAAACTTATCCAATAGGGATCAAATCAAATCTCATTTGATCTTTTAATTACAATGTATACAAGCCAAAAGGAAATCATACGAGACTAAACTATTACAAAAATTCATTTTCATAAAATGACAAAAATTAGTATGCCACATCATCATTTGACTTGGGATTTGTGCCATCCCAAAGACTCTTTGATTGCTTCCATATTTTGCAGTTGTATATGAAGTGAACTAGGACAGTTCACAACCATCCATGGTTGTTGGATTCACCGAGAAGAAGCCCCAAGGTGTGGGGAAATTGTAGAGCTTCTTAGGAGGGAAATGGGACTTTGGGATTTGATCGTAGTATGTAAGGAACTGCCCATTGTTCAGGAACTTTTCAGACCTGATTATCCCCCCCCTTTTCTTCCTAGAAGTTTCCTTGTGAGTTGACTGAACCATGACTTTGATTTGGGTTTGTTTCAGTGAAGGGCCCCCCTGGGCCTGAGCCTTGGGAGGATTTTCCCCTTTACCCAACAACCACAAAATTAAGTTTTGGTATTTCCATGCTATATATGTGTTCTCTACCTTTCCACTTCCTTTAGTTTGGCACAAATATGACTCTGGATGAGTAAGATATGGCCCCAGGAAGGTATGCAGGAAGGAGCTGATCAGGAGAATGATTAAGGAAAAATTGAAATTGAGGAAAAAGTTTGGGTTGGACACCAGAATTGATAGGCTGCTACAGGCTTGCATACCTATAGCTGAAATGGGTTTCCACGTTCGACCCA
>CBVK0100799382.1:0-10739 GCA_900067695.1 Picea abies
AACCGCTCTTCCGATCTCACTGCGTCATCGACTGGCATATTGCAAGCATCCCCCTCGACTTGACATCGTTCCGGCTGCACTGCTAAGAAATGAAGAAGGAACCGCGACGATTTGGCTAATGTGAAGCATATCCCATCGGTCTTGCCAGACTACATCCTACCTCTCATTGGCGTGTTTAACTACAATAGCATCCCACAGGATTTCAAATACACACTAATCACCGCGTACATCCCAAAGGGGATACATCTAGTTGGACCCCAGTTAGGACACATTCCAGTGCTGAAGAAAAATGACTTCAACCTCGGCGAAAGGAAGAACTACATGATGCTCATGTCCCATAGGTACCTGATGAAGATGACTGGGAAGAAGCCTAAGATAGTCTCCCAGCCATGGATTAAGGAGCTCATGCAATCAACGCTCTTAAACGTGATGAAGATCCGTCACTTCAGTCGACATCAGGAGGTTAACTCTTGCGTTAAACTCCTCTTATCATGATACCATGGAGGTTATCTTTGGCTCGGTAGGCGCATCATTGTGGATCCAATGTTGATCCACCTCATCACAGGGATGAGCATGCAGGGACCAGACCCTCAACAGTTCTACCTAGGGAAGGTTGCAGATAGCTCCCTAGCACAACGCATCAAGGAAGACTATGGCGATGTAGAGAAGGGAAAGAGAGGCTACACAATATCCTCTATCTAGGATGGCACAGTGCGCCTATCTTGTTAGCTTATAGCTGGTAAGATTGTCAGAAAGAATCGTCCAACATAGGTCATAGGGTTCATAGTGGACCTCGCAGGGAAGTACGTAGAAGGGATGTAGATGAATTGAGAGAGTTACCTCGTCAACGAGTTGGAAAATGATTGTCGCGAAGTACAAAATCAAGGGTATGAATTTAATTTCAGTTGGCTACTGATACTGATTGCATTTTTCTCTTGGCAAATTCTAGAAGAAGCAACCTTCCTCGAGGTTGAGCCATCAGAGCCATTGGCCACAAGGTTCTCCACCTTGTGGTATACAAACGATATGGTGAAGCAGTGGAAATTGAACATGGTTTCCCATAATTACTACCTACAACTGAATAATGTTATTGAAGCATTCCCACAAATGACAAGCGACACTTTGCATCAGTACATACCGTTAGTGAAGTTTCACGTAGATCGACACACTGTTTATATCATTGCATGCAGGGATGAAAGAAAGGAGGATATGCAATCCTATTATAAGTTGACCGACGAAGACATGGATAATATCACCAAAGAATGGCTAGTAGGGTTCCTTGTCCCAGTGGAAGATGAAAAAATATCCGACCCCGACATCATCGGAAGTCCCTTGGTCACCCAGATCGAATATTATGGACAGACTAGTGTGAGGAAAAAGAAGAAAAAGGAGGAAGTGAAAAACATAGAAATTGATGAGGAGGACAATGCCTCGGAGGAGAGTAGGACTGACTCACCTACAGGAGGAGGAGGATATGAGGTGAACCAAGAAGAAGGAGGAGAAGAAGGAGGGGAAGGAGAAAAACAAGACAAAGGAAAATTTACACCGTCGAAGGATCCCCCTACAGAGGCCAAAACATTGAACAACAGGAAGGTTTCCATGCAAAAACCCTCAGCATTATTATCACTTTGTAAATTCCTAGAGGTTGTTGGAAGGTAGAAGAAATTTATCAAAGGTAACATAGTGGCAACCATACTGGGGAACTGAACAAACTTTATGTCCTACGATTTCTTTCCCCAACTGAAGAAAACTAATTTCTGAATAAATCATAAAATCTAAGATTATAAAGAGATAATGTTTAGAGGTTTTTAGAGTTTGTATATAATCAGTTTTAAAATTTCTTAAAAAAATAAAATTTTGGCTCCTAAAATAGTTTTCACTAGATCTCATCTAGATCCACAACTCATAACTACAATAGACAATCTCGAAAAATTACTCAGAAAGAAAAATGACGCAGAAGGTTTCAGGAGTCATAGTCCTCTTCTTAGGTCCCCTTCTCTCCCAGAGAAGTTGGTTGCCCTTCAGGATATCGAGTTTGACATATCTTTTGAACAAATCCTTTTTAGAAGAAAATACGACATCTTTGTAAGTGAAACAATTTTAGATCAAACCATCCTACAACCTAGGACCCCTAAAATACTTTCTCCCAGGGCAGAAGTTGATCAATGATTTCTTCAGGAATTTGAAAAGTTAGAAGATCTAGTAGAAAATCTTGATCAAGCCTTAGATAAAGCCCACATTCAACACTCTGTCGAAATTTCTTCCTTGACTATTGCAACAACTTCTACTAAACCTAAACCATCTCATTCCGTTCCTCCTAGCCCTTCATCTTCCACAACTTCTGTCACTTCCCCTCCAATCACACAGGTTGTTGTCCAGCCTCCTCCACCAATCATGGAAACAAGATATGATCCACTAGTGTTAGTTTCTCCTTTACATGTTATGCCTTAGGACTATGAATGATTATTTTGATTTGCAGGAAGTTGATGAGGCTTATGTGTAGATGAGACTATTTGCATAGAGTCTGATTGGAGAAGTTAAAAAGTGGTTCAAAACCTTATGTGCTGCTTTCATAACTGACATTGCTGCTTTTCATCGAAATTTTCTTGACAGATGAGAGGTATTTAGAAAAATCCTCTCCAGATCTTGTCAGAATATGAGAATATCAGAAGGAACCAAGGAGAGATAGTGCAGGATTACTGCACTCATTTCAACAATCTGTACAATGCAATTCCTACTGATATCAAACCACTTCAAGGTTTGGCATTAACAAAATTCCCCGATGGATTTGACGCTAACATGTCATATCTGCTAAGGGAAAGAAATTTTTCTACTTTGGAAGACATGCAGAAAAGTGTCGTAAGTGTGGAAGAAAATATTATAGCCAGAAGATCCAGGAAATGAACAAAAATATGGGTCATGATCAAGGAAGAGCCTTCTACTTCCTTGTCATATGCTAAACTAGATTCCATAACCAGAGCTATGGAAAGGATGATGGACAGACTTACTATAGCTGACGAAAATCCACCCAGGGAGAACCAAGATGCTCCTCAAATTCAGAATCCAAACTTTAGAAGAAATCTGCCCCAGATCACATAGAGAGATCCTAGAAATCAAAGAGAATAGAGGGGACCCAATCAGCAGATCAGACCACCCCTCCGGAAGAATTATGTTGATGATGGGGAGGAGGTAATCGAGGAGTTTGATGACACTCATATAAAGCTCATGGGCGTTCACGACGTTGAATCCATTTTTCTTACTTAGGAAGAGCACGAGCTTTTTCTCCTTTCACAAACAGAGGTAAATAATGAAGAAGAAGAAACAAAACAATAGGCCTTTGAAAATGCTATAATGGAGGTCCACAAGAAGTATAACCTGATAAGAAAGAAGTAATCTGACAACCCTCCAAAGAAGGCTATTTAAAAAAAGAAGGCTACTGAAACAAAGAGAATAGTCGAGACTAAGAAAACCTCAGAAACCTCTCCCAAGAAAGTCCCTGAGAGGAATAATCCTGAACCTCCTTCAAAAAGAATTCCCAAAATTTTACAAAGTCAAATCAAACTGAGGTTTTTTCAACTAGTCAACCAAGTGCTTCTTCCCATAAGACTCTGATGTATAGGCCAGAAGTGCAGAGCCTAAGCAATGTTTCCACTACTTTCAGCCTTGAAGGAGAACTAGTTAAACTGAAGATTCCCATTCCCCTTTCTGAGATGATGAGCAAGAACACTTATAGGTCTCAGGTGATTAAATCTTTAAGCTTCAAACCAGAGATAGGTATGAAGGCCTTGAATTTCGGATCAACAAATTACTCGAACACAATAAATCTTGTTGACGATCAACCGAAGCTTTTGTTTGGTCCTGAAGTTGATGGTCAAACCGACAACTGTGCCCTTGCCCCTTTCTACATAAGCCTAAATATCCATGACTCAATCTTACACAATGTTATGATGGATTCAGGTGCCTCTCACAACCTGATGCCCAAAGCTGTGATGGAAAAATTAGGACTTGAGGTCACCAGAACCTACAAGGATTTGCATTCTTTTGACTCTTGCAAGGTCAAATGTATAGGGATAATTAAAGATTTATGCATAACCCAAGCTCAAATCCCAAGAAATATTATGGTGATGGATATCGTATTTGCATACATTCCGCCAAAATATGGTATCTTACTATCAATATCCTAGGGAGCTAAGCTGAAAGGAACCTTACAGCTAGATATGTCCTATGCCACCATCGCAGTATTTGGACAATAGAGAAGACTGTATAGAGAAACCCTGATGAAGTATATGGTCAGTAGTCAGGAAAAGCCACACAACTACCCACTATACTCCACCCACTATGATCTAGATTCTTTCATTCTATACAATGATGGTGACTTGGAAGAACAAATCGCTCAGCTAGAAGATGATACACCTGATTTGAAAGAAGATAAATCAATCATTGAGGTAAGAAATACTGAAATTGTGGAAAGTGAGGAATTGCTAGCAGACTTTTGGAGCATGGGGAGTCATGAGCAAGGAGGGAGTTGGAGATGGATTTTGGTTGCATCATCACAGATAAAGGTATTCAGAGAGTCATTCTTACAAACTGAATTTCCAATGCACTTTGATGCTCGACATGAAACTACTAAATAAGGTTGGTGCCAAACACATTATGGTAAGGGGTGATTCTGAATTGATTATTAAGAAAATTAAAGGTGAGTATGAAACTAAACATCCCAAGCTTAGAGATTACAGGAATGTTGTTTTGGATTCCCTTCAATTCTTTACTGAAATCGACTTGCAGGTAATGCCCATGGGACAAAACATACTTGCAGATGGGTTGGCTACATCAGCGTCTACATGTAAAATACCTTTCTGTCCCACTCAAAAATACACAGTGGAGGTGAAGTATAGACCAAATGTTCCAGACAACATTAGAAACTAGAAGGTATTTGGGAATGACGATCAAATTGAAGACTTCATACAGTGTAAGAATTATTTCAAGTGTACAAATATAGACTTAGAGAATGATAATGATGTTACAAATAAATCTGTTTTGAAAGTGGTAGTGTAAATAAAGTAGATGCAGAGGAATTGAATGAAAACGAAGCAGATTTTGGTATTTTACAGTTGAAAAATAATGTGTTAACCAGAGGTCTACTTCCATTAGAAGACTTGTTTGATTTTAATGATGTAGATGAAAAAACAAAAATTAAAGTTAGTGGTAAAGAAGTCGAAGAATGTAACATAGGAACAAAAGAAAAACCCAAGATAATAAAAATTTCCATGTCTCTACCCCTTGAGAAAAAACACAAATACATTGAACTGTTTAAGGAATATGTAGATGTGTTTTCTTGGAGTTATGAGGACTTAAAATCTTATGACACAAGTATCATACATCATCGGATCCCAATAAAAGAAGAACAAAAAACTTTCAGGAAGAATCTTAGGAGAATCAATCCCAAGTTGCTTCCTTTGAAAGAAAAAGAAATCAAAAAAATGTATGATGCAAAAATTATAGTCCCCTTGAGATTTTCCAAATGGGTTTCTAACCTAGTTCCTACCAGGAAGAAAACTGGTGAAATCAAACTTTGCATAGATTTTAGAAATCTGAACAAGGTTTCCCTCAAAGACAATTACCCTTTGCCTAAAATGGACCATATATTACAAAAGGTAGATGGGGCTAGTAGGATATCCTTAATAGATGGTTTCTCGGGTTACAACCAAGTCCTTGTCCACCCATATGACTAGGAGAAAACAACATTCACCATGCCTTGGGGAACTTTCATGTATGTGAAAATGCCCTTTGGTATGATGAATGTTGATGCCACCTTCTAAAGAGCAATGAATATTGATTTTGTGGATGAACTTGGAAGATTTATAGTCATATATATGGTTGATGTGATTGTCTACTCCCAATTTGACAAGGAACACTTGCAGCATCTCAGATGCATGTTTGAGAAGTGTATAAAGTTTGGGATTTCATTAAATCCTAAGAAGTCCCTTTTCAGTTTAGAGGAAGGAAAGTTGTTGGGACACATAATATATAAATATGGAATTAAAATAGACCCCAATAGAATAGAATCCATCCAGAAAGTGGAACACCCCAGGAACATCAAAGAGTTACAATCATTCATTGGAAAAATAATTTTCCTAAGAAGATTCATACCCAACTTGGTCAGACGTCTTAGGAATATCAAAAACATGTTGAAAAAAGACACCAAAATCAGATGGAACACCGAGTCAAAACAATCATTTGAGCAGGTGAAACATGCACTCACCCAAGCCCCAATTTTGATTAGCCCAGATTACACCAAATATTTTTACCTTTTCTCTTTTGTATCTGAACACACCATCACAGCAGTACTATTGTAGAAAAACAGTGAAGGGTACAAACAACCCATATCATTTTTCAACAAATATTTGAGAGATGTTGCATTGAACTACAACATAATGGAGAATCAATATTTTTCCCTAGTAAAGGCCATAAAATATTTCAGAGTCTATATTCTTCATTCTCACACAATTGCATATGTTCCAAACACAGTGGTAAAGGATATCATCACTCAGGATAATCCAGATGGTAGGAGAGGAAAATGGATTGTGGTTATTCTGGAATATGACATCAAAATAAAACCCACTAAACCGATCAAAGGTCAGGGTTTGGCCAAACTAATGGCTGAATCTAATTTCATTCTCTAGACATTAATTTTTTGGTTGTAGTTGATGAGAAAGAAGATCAGATGATTCGAAATGTAAAATAGGTATTCTTAAACTCTCCTTGGTACGCACACCTCATTTTTGTACTTAATAACTTAAAATCTCTTCCTGGTTTGACTAAGACCAAAGCCAGATTCATTAAACTAAAAGCATTGAAATTTTTTATTCTAGAAGGTAATCTTTATTGGAAAGATCCTAGTGGTATATTTCTTAATTGTCTATTAAAAGATGAAGATGACAAGGTTCTGCAGGATTTCCATGTAGGTGATTGTGGTGGGAATTTGAGTTGGAGAACCACAACTAACAAGATTCTCAGGGTCGGTTTTTACTGGCCAACATTGTTCGTTGACGTACATCAAAAAGTCATCTCATGCCATAAATTCCATGTTTTCGAAGGTGAAAAGAAGCTTCTGCCTTTGCCCTTGAAACCCATTTCAGTTGAATCTCATTTCCAACAGTGGGGCCTAGATTTTATTGGAGAGATACACCCTCCTTCTTCAGTCCAACACACGTGGATTCTCACTGCCACAGACTATTTTGCAAAGTGGATCGAAGTTGTACCATGCAGGCAAGAAACTGACTCTATTATCATTAAATTTTTGGAAAATAACATCTTGTCTCGTTTTGGATGTCCTAGAAAAATCATAACTGACAATGCAGTGGCCTTCATATCCAAAAGGCTTATAGAGTTTTGTAGCTAGTAACACATTACTTTAAGAAACTCCACAACTTATTACCCTCAGGGAAATGGGATAGCTGAGTCCTCAAATAAAAGTTTGGTCAACATCCTTAGGAAAACATTACAAGAAAATAAGAAATCATGCCATAATAAGTTGGTTTTTGTGCTCTGGGTTGACATAATAAGCACCAAAAGATCAATTGGCATGTCTCTGTACCAATTGGTGTATGGTACTAAAGAATTTTTTCCCATTTCCTTGGGAGTCCTTGTTATGAAACTATTGCAAGAAGCGCAAGTAGAGCCAAACTATGTCCAGAGGATAATAAATAAAATGATTCAGTTAATGCAATCTAGGGAAGAAGAATACAACAAGACTTAGGTTATCTAGGAGAACATCAAAAAGGATTTTGATAGAAGAACTAAAGCAGATGATTTTGAGTTGGGTGCTTTAGTGATAAAATGGGATTCCAGGAATGAGGATAAGGGTAAACATGGAAAGTTTGATAGCTTATGGAAAGACCCTTACATCATTCAAGCATTCAGAGGAAATAACACATTTTTTCTCAAAAACAATGAAGGAATAGACCTTCCAGGTGGACCTGTGAACGACGAGATGTTGAAGCATTAATTTCTACCCCAATAAAGATCTCATAAATCCATTTCCACTATATATACCATTCCTTTACATTCAATTTGTGTGCATTTGTTATTGATCAGATGGTTGAAGCCCGTAGAGAAGGCCCTAAGCCACTGACCAGTGCCACCAAGTTCTCAAAATAAAAACAAATCAGATAGCAGAAATAAGCAATGGAGTAAACCTTTATAGACATTAGGAAGCAGGTTCTTGGCACCTTGCAAGGAGAGCACCATCCCCAGTATGGTCGCCACTATGTTACCTTTGATAAATTTCTTCTACCTTCCAACAACCTCTGGGAATTTATAGAGTGATAACAGGCATGAAAGAAGGTCGAAGCCAATAATCCTCAATCAAAGAATGTGCTCACAGTGGATGATGTCGATCTCATCATCGCAGCCATAGACGATTCCTTAGAGTACATCCTGCAGAGACATGGAGCAAAGAAAGAAACATTGTATGACATAATAGAGAAGGAGCTCAAGGACATACAACAAGCTATCCAGTCGAGTCGTGCAGTACCAATTGTGCCTTCTTCAATGGAAATTGCAGAATTGGGGGATGATCCCGCCCAATTACGAAGATTAGTAGATGCAACAGAGGCTTGAATTTGTCGAGTCCAAGAAGAAAAGGATCAGGCTACAGAAGTCCCACAACAAGAAAAGGAGGAAATCCTAGAACAAATCTATGTTGCGTAGTCCTATGTAACTGCCTACGAGAAGGAGAAAGATGACATTCGGGTGAAGTTCGAGGAGAAAAAGAGAAGATGCAGAAAGAAAAGGACTAGTTTCTCATAGAATAGACTATGGTCAAAGAAGCAATGAACAAAGTACATCGCTCTGTGCCAGGGTTGGCACAGGAGGAAAATGAACAAGTCGAGGTTCAAGTAGAGAAGCTTGCTGAGACAATCCAACAGCGTCAAGAAAGAGTAATGGAGTTATAGCTCCAAGCAGTACCGAGCACTCCGTAGGAGGTGCACGATCAGAGGGAAGAATCTTCCAAGAACGCAGTAGAAATAATCAGGGCACTCGCCTCAAAATGTAAGCAACTGAGTGATCGCAGTGCATAGACCTATGAGCTCCTCACAGAAGATTCAGAGTTGAGGAAATTGGAAGCACAACTCTAAGAGGGGAAGCAACATGCATCCACCATGCAAGTGTAGATGAAGTTGCTTATTGCAGTTGATAAAATGAAGAGATCACAAGAACAATGTGTAGTCCAGCAGCAAGTTACTGCCATCTAGAGAAAAGTCATGGGGGTGACACAAACACTCTAGCTGGTGTAGGATGAAGCCTGCATGCTTTTTGAATAAATTGAAGGATAAGGCTTGAAACTATACCAAGTAGTTGTGATAGTGGAACAACTCTTGGAAGGGCCTATTAAGGAGCAAGTAATTCAGAAGTTCGTTGAGTAGGAGGCTCTAGCAAAGGAGAAAGTCAAGGGAGCTTGAGGCCTTCGCAGCAGCCCTTCCCAAATCTGAGTGACTTGGGACGAGTCATGGGTGAGTGTTGGGGGCCTGTTGACCCTTGACCAAGTTTTGTGGAAACATTGGTCATGTTTAACCACTTTTGGGACTTCGATAGGCTGGTCGAAGATGGAGCGCCCAGGCGAAGTGGAGATCACGAGATCTCACTTGTTTTATGGACCTGACAAGGGGTTCATTAGGGTTTTTGTATTAGGGCTCTGGGATGTCATCCCATGGGTTTACCCATGTTTAGGCCATGATGTAATTTTATAAATAACTAGTAGCTAAGTGATGTAAGGGACGGGACGGAGTTGGCTTAGTGCAAGATCTGGTTGGCTATGTGCACCATATGTTGTAGATGATTGTCTTAGTGCATAACATATGAGATCTGGTTGTCTTTGTGAAAGAATGTGTTAAGATCTTGTAGAGCTAAGTGCAAGTGTTTTGTAAGTTTCTTTGTGCAATCCGGTTGTGTAAAGTAAGGCTTTGTGCGAACAGACTTTGTAGGAGTTGGCTCTTTGCCTTGACCTGATTTTGAGGAAGGTGGATCTGGTGCATGGTGCGCAGATCACCTGTCCACTACAGAGTTAGTTGCTGTGTCTTTGTGCATAGGAGAAGATGAATGTAAGAAGCTTGAGGACTAATAAAGAAGAATAAGAAGAAGTTGGTGGGCGTAGCCCCACACTGGGGTGAACCACATATATCCTGTGTCTTCATGTGCTTTCTACGATGTTGTTTATGTGTTTATCTGCTTAGTGTTGTTGTTATTATGTATAATGAATGCATCTAGTGTGGTATATTAGTGCTTAATGATGTGAATGAATGATAGATTTGAGCTAATGTTGTGTTCTAAGTGATTGGAAGTGTTAGATCTTGGTTATTACTATGTTGTTCTGTAACTAGGGTTTAACTTGCGATGGGAATAAGGTTTAAGAACTAATGCATATTGTTGGCTAAGTGCTCTGTTAAATTTTTGTAGTCACAGATCTGTGTCCTAGCTTGGTTGTAGACACCTAAGTCCTACAACCCCCCTTCCTCTACCTCAGGTGAGACTTCATCTGCTTCGTAGGTGTTGCCGAAAGGGCTAGTATTTAGGGTTTTGTTGGTGCGCTATTGAACCCTGGGTCTACCCCTATGCCAACAATTGCCCTTAATTTTGAGATTATAAGTTATAAAATTCTTTTGAATCTGTCCTATATTTCTCTAATATGCTCGAGAGATACTACATCCCCAAACTTCATATATATATATATATATATA
>CBVK0100799383.1:0-10739 GCA_900067695.1 Picea abies
GGTAGGTTAAAAAGTCATTTCTTTACGGTCAAAATCTGCATGCAAGTCTGACCCTAGTTTGCTAGTCCATAGGGTATATTTCCCAACAACAGAATTGGTGACCATACTGGGGATATACTCTTTAGGGTTTCCGGATTTAGTTGAGGTTTTTGGGTAGTTTAAAGGATTAGATTTTCTGTTTCTTTGGTTGTTTGTTTTCTGTTAGGTCAGAGCTAGTAGGGAACCTGGTTCTTTATACCAGTTTTTTCCTTGACTGTTGCTTGACGGTGATTATCGAGACACTCAGAGGTACACGTGGCCTACAGAAGGCCTGCATGCATGTACCCGTGCCCTAATCTCTTACAGCACGCGTGTAAATTCTAGCTATAGATATTTCAGTAGCGTGTAGGAGTCAGAGAGCTTGAGAGGCAGTCCTCCTCTTCCCTGTCAGAATTATACATTCTCAGGGGGCTTTTTGGATCCTGTCTGAGTCTTGTTGGTTCATAGTCTTGTCTCAGTTTGCTTTGTTGCGTTTTGTTATTCTTTGCAATTATTTTTATTTTCTATTGGAAGAACCATCCAAGCCTTTAAGAGACCCTGGTTATCAATACCAAAGGCCTCTTCCTGATCTAGGCTGCCTGTGTTTATTTTTTGTCTTGGATTTTATACATACACGTGCTCTGTGCAAGTGTAGCCCGTGGGTACACGCGCTCTGTGGTAGCTCAACACACGTTCATATGCGTGCTATTTCAGTGACATAGGCGTGCTTGACAGGTTGCTTTTCAGTCAAGGTGGGGCAGTCATCCCCTCCTGTGGTGAGAAGTGTTCCTCTCAGGTGTTTGAGTCTAGGATTGCACAGTCAGTAGGTTAGGGCCTCTTACCCTTAGCCTATTTTTTCTTAGTTGATAGTTGATAGAAAAGATAAAAAAGAAAAATTTTGTTTTATGGTTTTTAGACAAGCATAGGAATCTATACTTTCTGGATTGTCGTTGTGTGTCATTGCTCTGATTCTTTGCGATCTGCGCTTTAAGCCAGAATTTTGTTTTGTTTTCTTGGTTTTGTGCTTGTCGGCATTTTCCCTTTGTTGCTTCATTTAGCACTTAAATATAAAAAAATATCTCCTTTTCATTTTCTTCTTTGTTTGAAGATTGTGTTTCTGCATTAATAGCTAAGGAGAAGTCTTTTTCTTCATAAGTTTTTGCAGTGCATTTAGAGCATAAGTAGCTTGTAGTTGAGCGAAATTTATTTATGCTGGCTGCATGAAATCTTAGAAAAAAATTGAAAAGAAAAAGAAGTCTTTCTTTGTGAAAAGTTGTTGATTTTTGCATTTAGTAAAAGTCTTTTGTTTCCAACATTTTTTCATTTGCTTTTGCTTTGAGTCTTTACACATCATCAGTTTCACCTTCATAACCCGTGACGTAAAAAAGCCCATAAAAGCAACACTAATTTAAAATCTATTAGACTTTTTGTTTGTAGGGTTCATACACTAGTTCAGGACTAGGGCCTTGGATTAGGTTGGAGAGGAAACTCTCCAAGGCCACTCAAAACCAAACATTGGAGTCTGTGATAGGGACTATAGAAGTCCAGTTTCGTGGAAGTTATCCGGGACCCCCCTCTAACATAGGGGATAAACACGAGGTCACGTGAGTAAAGGTAGTGGAGATCACCCCTCCAAAGTCGGACCAAGTGTAGTGGAGAACACATATCGAGGATTTGTTGTGGGATTCCATCGTTTGCATTTTCCATGGGGCTTCGTGGGTCTCGAATCCGTTCGAGGTCCTTAGTTTTCTTCTGGACCACTTGCTCTCGATACCCTTGATAGGTTTCAGGCTTGGTACCCTGCTCATTGTGGTCTACCTGACTATCGACTATACCTTCCTGGTGACTGTTCACGTGTTGGCAAACTAATTGCCAATATTTTTTAGGGACATACACAGGTGACTGCGGGGGTATACCGCGGTACCTAGGATAGACATCGGGCCATGCTTTGTAGATTATACCTGGAGGGTGCTTCCGTTTTTGAGTTTCACTTGCACCGGTAAGTTTCTCTAGTGTTGGTTGTTGTAATTGTTCTTCAAAATAGTTAGTGTTTGCTTGACTTATCTCTTAGGGGCTTCTTTTTTAGTGTGTGTTACTATTTGAACATGTAGAATACCTTAGCGTGTCTTGGATCTTCTCACACAATGGAGGATCCCAAGCTCCGCCGGTCATGAAGGCTTTTGGGCCTGCCGCCGGTTATACTGGAGCCACCCCTGCCACCATTGAGGCAGAAGCTAGACCAACAAGGGTCTTTTGAAGCAACTGGGTTACAAACCATTGAGCCCGAACAACTCCCGGAGGAATCAACCACCAATCTTGGTTCAGTTGAAACCCCAACCACTGATACTTGGCCATCAGTTAGTGTACCAATCCAATTTTATGAACGCCTGTCAGTGCCTCATACAGCTATGGAAACAAACACTATTACTTCCTATGGGAATTCTTCCATTCCCACCACCATTGCTACCACAGGAGAAGCATCTCCTAACTTGCCGTCGTCGGTCCGAGCCACCATGGTCTCAGCCGAAACTACGTCACACAATGGACCGACCCCATCTATCATGGTGGCCACAAATCCCTTCACACCTAGTGCGACAGGCCCTCCGTTCTCATATGGTATGCCTAGTTCGGGCACAAGTCCTGCACTCACTCACTCCACTTTATAGACTTTAGGTCTGGGGGCAGGGAGCTCTAACGCTCCTCTGCAAGGTCAAATTGGGGGCATTCCTATCCCTTTCAATGCTTTTCCTTATGTCGGAGGTCATATCTCTCCTTCGTCCCCTTCACTTGATGGTCTGCATCAGCAGTCTGCTGGGCAACCTGCACACACGAGTTCATTTGGAGTCGGGAGTCAAAGAACACCTGTGCACACTATGCCGGTAGGTTCATCACCATTTGTTTGGAATGGGACATTTGGTAACAACACTTTCACATCCAGTGCTTTCCCATCTGGGGGCACTCCCATCTTTGGACAGTCGACTCCGGTGCAGGGTACTATTCCTGTGCCGGGGGCACATATACTAGGACATTGGAACTCAGGACAAGGATTTGTTCCCTCCTCTGGAATGTCGCTCTAGGGTAGCTCTTTCCATAGTCAATGGAACCCCAGACAGACTTCTATGCCTCTCCCAGCAGGACTGGCATGGGGTAATCCTTCCCAAAGTCCGTCAAACACGATGAATGCCCAAAATCCTATGTCCTTTATGGGGAATCAGCCAATGATGTCTCCACAGATGAAAAATGCTTTCACTGGTCAGGGCCATGGTTTCTACTAGAATCTGGGCCAATAGCCAAACTTTTCCTGGAAACCTGGTGCCAGTCAAACTCCAAGAACCTTTTTTCTAGGCTATCAGCAGCAACCCAAACTCCCATTCCTGGCGACATTACACTTTCCAGATTTGACGAGGTTGTTAAATGATCCTATTTGTCACGATCCGCATTGGCCTCCTATGCCAACAAAGTTTCCTTTGGACATTCCAAAGTTCGAGGCCAAGCCTAATGAAGATCCAGGTGATCACGTGACTAGCTTCCATCTTTGGTGTTCATCTAACTCATTGAAACATGACTTCGTCCAGTTGTGATTGTTTCAATGCACTCTTATCGGGAGTGCCGCGAAATGGTACATCAATCTTGATCACTCAAGATACTCTTCTTTTGGCGAACTGGTGATGGCCTTCCTTAACCATTTCCAGTTACTTGTGAGATATGATGCTGGCACAGAGATGCTTGCCAATTTCGAACAGATGACAGCGGACCATATCTCTGATCATAGCCGAGAGTGGAGATGTTGAAAGAGTCTGATCAAAGTACCAGTCCCACCATCATTCCTGCTTGAGTGGTTCCTTAAGTCTTTAGTCCCGCAATTATCCAAAGATGTCGCGACTTCAGGAGTTTTCGCCAAAGAAGATGCCATCATGAGGGCTCAACAGTTTGAGCTTATCTATTCTCAGTTTGGTTTATTATACAACATCCTGCCGGATGCACCACGATCGATACTGGATAAAACTAGACAGAGAGTTGGACCACATGTCGATGGTATTGTTGGTTCAACACAAACCAAGCCCGTTGAGCAATTGACAAAACAATTGCAACAATTATCTATCCAACACTCAGCGGCTAGCCAGACTACTGCTTTGGCTGCTCCTCCTACCCAAACGTCAGAGGTACACTCCGTGCAGATGACTAATCCAAAGGCCACCCAACAGCCTGAAGGGAAGAAAAAACAATGAAAGAAGGGTAAGGGGGAGAAAAAACCCACTGATAATTCTAGTGAGGGCACCATGGAAAAATGGAAGGTGAGGTATCCATGCAACTTGTGTGCGGAAGACCACCCAACCCATCTTTGTCCTCGACTTGCAGAGGCCCAAAAGTTTGTCACACAGCAACAACAAGCCATGTTGACTAATCCCTTTCAGCATGGGCAAAATTTAACTCAAGCCTCTACAAGTGCCAAAGGGGGCAGCCAGGAAACCTGCCCCCCTCCAAATAATTCCTCATCCGCGAACGTATATATGGTTAGGGGTGATGCTTTCATAACGACTAGAGTGCATGACTATAGTAAGCCAAGCACCTCTGAGAAGGGAAAATAAGCCGAGCCCCATCTCTTCCTCTACAGATCGAGAAGACGTTGGGTGAAACAATGACACACATTCCAAAGGGTGAATTTAAGAAAGATTTTCACAACCCCAATGCATGGGCCGCCCATAATTACTCTGTGGTGGAAGATTTATCACAAACCCCTTGTGTGATGTCCACTTTGGAGGTCCTCCAAAGTTTCCCTGCTTAGAGGAAAGCCTTGCTAACTGCTTTAGTCTCTACTGAGACTTGTAACCTGGGTACCATAATGCTAGATACGACTGACTTAAAACCTCATCTGCCTTACCATGTAGTGTTTCAGATAGTAGTGGCTCATCCCAAGAAAACTTTTACATGCAATATCTTTCACACAGTGGTCGACGAGGGCGCCTCGACATGTGTTATGTCACTATCATGTTGGAAGGCCATTGGCTAGCCTGCTTTGTCTCTATCACCTACTCTCCTCACTGCGTTTGACGGTCATTCTTTCCAACCACATGGTATCATCCCTTCTTTTCTTGTGCAATTAGGAGGTAAGACCGTGTGTGTCGAGGTAGAGGTAGTTGATGCCCCCCTCGAATATAATCTCTTGTTAGGTCGTAGTTGGACTTATGCTATGCAAGCTGTGGTTGCTACAATTTTTCGAGTCTTGTTATTTCCACACGAAGGCCGGATAGTGACCATCGATCAATTGTCCTTCTCTAGACCTGACCCAGCTTTGGGGGAATCCACGGTTCCCATGATTGATAATCCTCAAGCCAGTGTCGTTAATGTCAGATTTGGTTTGTGCCCATCTTTGATGGGTACTTTCGATTACCCACCTCCTCATGATGATCTTAGGTTTATATCTAATCACCACAAGGCTGAGATTTTTCAAGTTTCATCGTTCTACACGACTTACTTTGTGGATCCGTGGATTCTTCCTTCCCCATCAGCCACGATGGATGAGACAGGGAGCTCCGGCATGTCCATGCCCTTGTCGGCCGCTGAAGTAGTGTACTCTTTAGTCCAGCAAGATTCATCTAATCCTGATCCAACTCCCGCACAAGAGTTGGATCCACTTTTAGAGCCTATCTGGGCTCAGGGTTCTCTTGCTACCACCGATTCATTAGACTTAGTCTTGCCTTCTGACGAAGCAGTGATCGAAGCGATGACTAGTCTGGACAAACCTTGGGAAGATCTTCATCACAGATCATATTTCCTCCCAGAGTTAAACCGAATCGCGGCAGGAGAATTCACTATCACCATGATGGGAGATCAGCCATGTCCTATTAACCTCTTAGCTACACAGGAAACTTATGCTGAGGGAAATATGGTGACTATCGCTGAAACTATACCTATCAATATCTCCCAAAACCCTAGCATCGTGGAGAATGTCTTCATCGGAGTGGATTGCTCCCCCGAAGAGATTCAAATTTACATAGATATTTTCAAAGAATTCCACGACGTTTTTGCCTGGTCTTATGAGGAAATGCCAGGCATCGATCTGAAAATAGTTGAACATGAAATCACAACGTATCCTGATGCTAAGCCTGTTCGAAAAAAACTTCATCCAGTCAATCCTAAGAAAGCAGCAGCCATCAATATTGAGGTTGAGAAATTGCTCAAGGTAGGGTTCATTTACCCTATCCATTTGACTCAATGGGTTTCAAACCCCATGCCGGTCAATACAAAACAAGGCACAATTCGTGTATGTACTGATTTCCGTGATTTGAACAAGGCATATCCAAAAGATAATTTTCCAACCCCATTCATTGACCAGATCATTGATGCGCTGGTTGTGAAGCCTTTTCGTTCATGGATGGTTTTTTGGGATATAATCAAATCCAAATCAAACCTGAGGACCAACACAAAACAGAATTCATTTGTCCGTGGGGTACGTTCTCTTATCGTAAGATGCCTTTTGGCCTTAAGAATGCTGGAGCCACTTTCCAACAGGCCATGTCTTTTGCATTTCATGACCTCAAACATATAGTCGAGGCCTATCTAGATGATTTAGCATCACGCTCTCGCAAGAGAAAGGATCATCCTACACACCTCAGACTAATATTCGAACGCTGTCTCTACTACAGGATTCGCTTGAATCCCAACAAGTGCAGCTTTTGCATCACATCAGGAAGTTTGTTAGGTTTCATCATTTCAACAATAGGGATCATGGTCGATCCTCTTAAGGTGGAGACAATAATCCAGTTCCCCCCCCCACGCACAATTTTACAACTTCAAAGTCTTCAAGGCAAGGCGAACTTCTTACGACGCTTCATCGCCAACTATGCCGAAATCACCAAGGGCTTTATGCATTTGCTGAAGAAAGATGTTGTCTTTTTCTGGGACGAAGCCACTCAACACTCTTTTGATGTATTAAAACACGCCCTCACCACCACACGTCTGCTACGGCCACCTAATTATAACAAAGACTTATTATTATATTTGGCTACTGCAGAGTCAACCATAGGCATGTTTTTAGTTCAGGAAGATGACTCATTTTTAGAATACGTGATCTATTACCTGAGCCGAGGCCTCGTAGGACCGGAACTTAATTATTCCCATCTCGAAAAACTTGCATTGGCAGCAGTTCATGCTGTTCAACGGTTCCGTCACTATGTTCTATTTCACAAGACCACCATCGTTGTTGTCGTGAATCCATTCCAGTACATGTTGACACAACGCGTTATCGGTGGAAAAATCAGTAGATGGATGGTAATCCTCCAAGAATTTGACTTAGACTTCATTTCAGCCAAGTCCAAGAAGTCATTGGTCTTCGCAGAGCTTATTTCGGAGCTTTCGGTTGAGTCAGGTGACGTTGTGCCTAAGGAATCGCCTATTCAGGGGGATATGTTTTTGATTAAATCTTTAGACCCCTAGTACAGAGATATACTAATCTATCTCCATACTTTGAAGTGCCCCACCTCTGCTTCTTGTGACGAGCGTCGATGGATACGCCATCAGGCTAAGAATTATCTCATACTCGATGATACGTTGTATCGGAGAGAGGTAGATTACATTTTGCGTCGATGTCTCACGCATGAGGAGGCCATCATAGTGCTCAACGATTGTCATACAGGAGCTTGTGGCGGTCACTTATCTGGGTTGGAAACAACCCAAAATATTTTACGAGCAGGTTACTTCTGGCCCACACTTATGAAAGATTGTATTGAGTTGGTCAAGAAGTGCCATCTGTGCCAAATCTTCTCTCGAAAGATGAGGCCACATCTAGCTCCCATGTCCCTTCACTAAATGGGGGATTTATTACACTACATGCAACCCCCTGTCAGCAAGGGGGCACCGCTATATCATCATAGCTATCAACTACTTCACTAAGTGGGTCGAATCTATGTCGACGTTCAAAGATGATGGAGAGATTGTAGATCTCTTTTTATTCAACCAAATTATAGCAAGGTTCGACGTCCCGAGAGAGATTGTCACTAACCATGGCAGTCACTTTCAGAATCAAATGATGACCGAGTTAACATCAAAGCTTGGGTTATGGCAGGAACGCTCATCACCTTAGTACCCCCAAGCCAATGGGTAGGTGGAAGCTGTAAACAAAACTCTTAAAATGATTCTACAGTGAACTATCAACTTAGCCAAGTCAAACTTCCATTTGATGTTATACTCAGTATTATGGGCTTACCGAACATCAGTTAAGACTGCAACTAGTTTCTCAGCTTTCCAAGTCATTTATAGGCCGGAGGCAGTCTTGCCCATCGAATGTCAAATTCCATCTCTGAAATTGGCAGTACAGTTATTGCCAGACACTTCTCCACTTGAAGAGTGGTTAGTACACCTTGAGCAGCTTGATGAATAGCGTTGCGATGCGGCCTTGGCCAATGAGGCTCATAAACATAAGGTCAAGTGTCAATATGATAGGTCCGTTCATCCTTGGGTTTTTTCTGAGGGTGACCTTATCTTGGTCTATGACCAAGATAAGGACCCCCTGGGGGTAGGAAAGTTTAAACCCATGTGGTTTGGACCCTTCATTATTAAGGAGGCTTTAAAAAAGGGCACTTATCGTTTGGTCAATTTTGAAGGGAATGCTTTGGCGGAGCCTAGAAATGGGCTCTACCTCAAGAAGTATTACTTGTAGAAAGGTCACTGTGGGTAACTTTTTGTAACATATGTATAGTCTTTGTACTATTACTTTTTTACAGTTCTTTTAAAAAGTGTTATGGACAGGTCATTGATGTTATCTTTCGTCAATATTGTAGATGTCAAGTGAGTCTGAGGTGTTCGTTGGGTATGCGGACGGTGCTAGTCGACACACGTGGAGGCTTGCCTCTGCAGCTTGGGTAATCTTTACACCACAGGGTCAGTTGTTATCTTCCGGAGGTATATGCTTAGGTGAAACCACAAATAATGTTGTTGAGTATAGTGCAGTTATTGAGTTGCTTCATGACACATTGTCATTGGGTATCTCTCATCTCCGGGTCTATCTAGATGCTCAACTGGTTGTGTCGCAGCTAAACAGAATATACTAGGTTCGTGATCCAACTTTACACCGACGATTCCTTAGGGTACGTCTCTTAGAATGCAACTTTGATTATATTACATATTTTCATGTTCCTAGGAGATTAAACCAAATCACAGATACTCTAGCTAATCAAATTTTAGATTGGCATCTTGTCCACATATAAAACAGATCATGGACAAAGACATGTAAATACATTTTTGCACACATAATCCATAACACACAAAAAAGAGATAAAAACCATATATAACATCATAAAATCCTCAGAGTACATAGATGGATGCAAGCACCTCAAAAGTGGGAATAGTAACGAGTCACCAGGCTTATTCCCTCAAAAAATATATACAATATGGTGCTCGTGGCACATAAAAAGTATAAAGTTTGTTCAAGGCCTATGGGCCCTGTTATAATCATCTACAACACGGGATAAACGCCTAAGCAATCGGACCCAATTCTGAGGTGCCCCCGAAACATGAGTCTACATGGATGGTGGCAGGTCCTCTATCTCTTCCATCGGGACTGTGCGAGTGAGCGCAGTCAAGTTCCGCTCAACTCGCCTAAGGACCCTCTCGGCCTCTCCTGCTGGGAGGTTCCCTGCTACTGCTGCTCCCCCAGCAGTGGCAGTTGCGGCTTCTGGCCGTGGTCGACACCTATTCTGTGCATAGTCGGAAGGTCGCACAGGTCCCACATCTGCGTGCAATAAATGTTTACCCATCAAATACTCTGGCATAAAAAATGATATATATATCAAAAAAGACATAAAAATTACATATGAAAACAAAAAAACTACACAGGTGGAGACTTACCCATCTCCCCTCGCTCCTCACCAGGAGGCATGGGTATCTCTGGATCTCTAGAAAAGTCTATCCCCGCATATGGGTAGTCCTCGATAGCAGGGATCTGTCGTGATAGCCAAGCAAAAAATTCATCGTCGAAGGACTCAACGGTCCTTCCACCACCCTGTCGCGGCAGTAACACTGCCCATCTACATACTGCAGGGAAAGAGGCCATATGTCCTCGTACAACAACCTGAGGACTGAAGCACGAAACTCTCTTGAAAAAGAACAAACATAAGATAGTCCCAAACCCGAAGTTCCTCTGTGTCTGCTGATGACAATCTATCAATTGCCTCTTCATACACTCCAGTAGTGTGGTACTCTAATCAAAAATTTGTGCATTCATGCACTGGATAGCACAGTTCATCTGTGCGTGCGAAGCCTGATGCACGGCTGCTAAGCCGGTAATCCACCCAATAAGAAACAAGATAGTCTGTAGTGCAAGGTTGGTAATCTTACTAATAGGCACCTGGGAACCTCTATGATCTGTCCCAGCCTCGCAGTACTCAGCTACTAACTCCGAGATCTTTCTCAGCCCCGCAGGAAAATTATGAAAGTTGACCGGTTCCCCTCTCCTTGAGAGGCCAGTCAAAAAGTAAATGTCCTCGGTGGTGGGCACCAAGGATTGCCCCTCTAGCATAAAGGCATCTACATCAGGGTGCCAGTAATCAATCAAGGCATTCAGTAGCCTTGGTTGTGCGCACATGAATGGACATAGAAAGAATTTGAGCAAACCGCATTGCATCAGCATGGCCACAACATTTGCATCTGCAGCAACCAACTCACTGATTTCCTCATGCTCCCTTTCCCTCCACTGGACATACATCCTGCCAACACAACAAGGT
>CBVK0100799384.1:0-10739 GCA_900067695.1 Picea abies
CATATACCCCCAACCAAGGGCAGTATTGAGTCTTCCTACATCTTGACTTCGTCCATGTACCTCCTTCACTTCCTAACCTCACCTAGTAGATTTCACGAAGCCATTTTCTTCTGGGATTCGTGTCCCCCTTTTTGTTGACATCAGCATAGTTTTCCAGAAGGGCGACAGTAATACCACTTTCCTTTGATGTTGGGGAAAGGAAGATGGAGCTATAAATTTGTTACATCTACATGTCATTTTAAATTTATGTTGCCTTAATAGTTGGTATACTTTTTGTTCTTAATTTACTAAAAGGTACGTATGGATGGAAATGAAAATGGATTTGGAATATGAAATTGTATCCAATAAAGAGAATGATGTAATTAGCATAGTTATGGGTCGAAAATATTCTACATTTTCTGAAATTTGTCATGAAATTATAAATGATGGAGTCATTGGATATCCCTTTGAGTTTGTTTGTAGTAAAGGGCACATATTGTACCCAAATCAAGAGAAAAAATGGATAGTGTAAACAACAACTATAGTTGTCAAGAGGAAACTAAACACATTGGAAATTAAAACATTTTGATCAAGTGTAGTGGATAAAACTCCAAATGTTGTAAACATTGGAGAGCATCTGGAGGAATGTCTGCATAAACAACCAAGATTTGAAAGTGTGTCAGAGTCTATAGGAAAATGCATATCTGTTGATCTTGTTGTATTGGCATCTTGGGAAAACAAAGTGAATAGTTTAATGGAACAATTTGTTGGGGAGAAGCTTAGTCTCCAAGTATATTCAGAAAAGGGAAAACATCAAATAAATATCTTGTGTGAAAAATGTGGTATTACTTATGGAACATGGGAAATATCACTAGCATCTCAAACATTTCTTAACTTAAAAAATTCTCATATGAAATCAATATCTTATCAACGTAACATTTTAGGAATGGGAAATAGTCAAATTCCTTCATGTAATGATGAAGCAACACGAACACAAATGGTTGGATATCGATTTGAGATTGAGCAAGAAATCAAACTTCTAAATGAGTTTAACAAGACACAAAATCTTGATTTGTTCAAGGTGGTGGAAGGAACTCTTGCAGAATACAAGGACAAGGGAAAATTAAAAGTGGAATGTACACGATGCAATAAATGGTTTTCTTTAGTGCCAACTAGTGGTAAGATTGTCAGTTCTTTGAATGAACACATGAATTCAAATAAGAATATTAGTTATATAGATGAGGCTTTTCATAATACAAGTAAGTCGAGGATTGGTACAATTGGGAGACCCAAGAATCCTACCATTGACAAGTCCCAATAGAGTTTGAATAGGTTATTGGTTCCATCATCACCATCACTATTACATAGGGGTTCTACAAATCTAGGTGCTTGTACTTCATGTGTGTTAATTATGCAAGTTTTAATTTAATTCCTTTTCTATTTTGAATGTGCATGTTATTTTATTTGTTATCTTATTTGCATGAAAGTAGTTCTAATGTATTCTTCATATTATTCTAGGTCATTTATCTCCCTTGATATTTCAATGTTGGGGGTATTGGGATCCCTATATTGATAGAAATGGGGAGAGATGGGATACAAAGCTCCTAATGGATGATCAACAGGGTGGGAAATTATGGGCCATATAGAAGCATACCAAGAGGACACTATGTTATTATGGTATTGAATGTCGTATTGAAGACACGTATAAGCATATTGATTGCTAGAGTACTTCTGAAACATGAATACCTTTGAATTCATTGACATGCATTTTTTGTGAGTTGATTCCTAAATGTAATGACTTTAGAATGCACTTATATCATGAATTCAGGAGAAACATTAAAAGACACGAGAGAGATCTAGGGAAAGGGAGAATAATGGACCATTTGAATCAAACTAAAATCAAAATTTTTGCACGAGATGCAAATGCTAGCCATAGATCAACAATATGCACTCTTTGGTGGGAGATGACGAAGGTTTCGACACTGTCTATTAGAATGAGGTCCTTGAAGGAATTGTTTTTTGAATCTACAAAGAAGAAGGATGTCTTTAGGTTTTGCAAGGATGTGTGTGATGCTCATAAGCAAGGAAAATTACAAGGTAAAGATGCAGTATGGGAATTTGTCCAAGATATTTTTCACGACATGATGCATCCAAAAGTAGGGAGAAGGTATAGCACATCCAATAAATCCATATATGATATGATTAAGTTGTGGGGAGGTCCTAGATTACATACCTTTATTAGTTTGAATATGGATGGAACTTCAATGTCTATGACTTTAAGGCAAGTTAGAAAATCATTGGCATATATCCCAGGGGAGCACAATTACATTTTAGAGGAAGTTGGAAAAGTTTATGCTTCTTATAAAAACAAATATGGTATAGAGGGTCCAATTCCTTTATTTCTCGTTGAAGATGAAACTATCATGAAAAAATATGTTAGGTGGGTAGAAAAAAGTGATACATTGGTAGGATTTTGTGGTAATAAAGAATAAAATAAGTGCCAATCACATTTCTTGGTGAGGGTTGGTGAGGGTGTTGTAGAATATGAGATTATTACAAACACTTTTAAGAATTGTGTGATTGGCCATTATGCACATGTTATTATTGAAAATCATTTACATGAGAAGCTTACCCATTTGGTTCTATTTGTTCATCCAATGTGAAATAGGTTCAATGTAAATTTTTTTCATCGGCAATGGGAAAAAATAAAAGACCTATGGAAGAAACATGTTGAAATTTTTTTGGGACCATTATTGGTCATTCCTTGGATGGACATAGTAGAAGAAGAAAACCTATGTTGAAGGACTATTATTAAACTACATGAATTAGATATCAAATTCCTTGGGAAGGATGGAGGCTAACTGGATTGTATGATGGTTTCAAAGTAACAAGACTTCATGACTAGGATTACATCCATAATAGAAAAAAGTTAGTGAATCCTTTGTTTAGCGATAGATGAGATTTGATTATTGGAACATAGAATGATAATTTTAACCATTTCAAAATGGTATATAACACTTTTAAAGTGGATGATCAAAATCATAAAATTGAAGATATAGAGAGGATTGATTGACAAAATTCGGGTTTAGAACAATGCATTGCTTCAAAGCATTTTCAGAGGTGTTTTAAAGAGATGAGAAGTACATGTGGTCCGAAAGAGTGGACACTAGGTATAGAGACCTATATAACAATAGTTGCTATCTATATTGATACTTTTTTGTCTTTTAGTTTGACTCTTTGGGAAAGAGTACAAAATGCTTCAAGATTTCATCATTTTTTTACATTATGGTTATGTTGGGTATGAAAACAATCTCATACTAATCACAATAAAAAAATAATAAACAAAGAGGCATATCAAGATCTGAAAATTTCTTACAACTTGCATTTTTGTTGATGAGATTGTTTAGGGATCATTACTCTAACTTTCCATGTGTATTACACTCAACTGGGTCAAATGTATGTGAGAACCTATTTAACAAAGTTGGTGGGATATTTGGAGAAGAGAGGGCCTATTATTTCGCTGACTTACTTCATGCTATTGGAACCATTCATAGAGTTGTTTAAGAAGAATCAAATCCCCAAGGGATTCGTTTTAAAAAATCTCATAAGAAACAAATGAGCATTTGGAATACATTGCACCAACAAGTGAGCAGGGAAATTGATGTTTTGTCACAATATGATTCAATATATACAGATGAAAAAGTTATATAATACCTCAAGATAGGATTGGAGGATGTGCATGGAATTTTATCAAATCTTGGCATGAAACTAAAGGGAGACACCAAATTTTCTTGGTGGTTTAAACCATGGATAGAGGATCAAAATTTTCCAACATTACAATTTGTGGATAAAGTAGTTGATGATTCTCCACCATGCCATTCCAACTCTATATTCCAACCTTTTCCCTCAATGCTACTTGATGACAATGAATTGGAAACAATGGAAATTGAGTGGAGGCATGAATTAGATTAAATTTTAGATTCCAATGATGAGAATGTAAACATAATTATCAAACCATTGGTGGAGCTTAATGGTAAGGATATATATACATCTTATTTGGTTATTCATTTAAATGGAAATCTGACATTATCCAAAGATAGGTTGACTAAAGTGAGAAATGGGGTCTACTTTATGCAAGATGAGAGTTCTCCAAAAAAGGGCATTTCAGTTGGTTTTGGAGTTGCCTCAGATTGTGCAGTGTTTTTTTGAGAGAGAGTCTATACTTGTCGTTGAACGTGCTACAAGAAAAGGTGTTTCTTGAAGTAAAAAACATGGTGTTTCTTCTAATATTTGGTACATTGTAAGAGTTCAAAGAATAAGAAAGAAGGATGGTAATAGGGTATTTTATAACCACAATTAAATTGATCTTTTGTATATGACAAAAGGATTTGAGCTTCAAATTTGTTGGTACAATTGAATAAAGGGGAAACACATGTACAAGTATGATTTGACAGATCATAATTTCATACAACTTGAGTATGTTATAACAGTGGCCAACTTATCATAAAATAACATAAATGACACATACAAATTAGAAGAAAGTGATTACAAATTTTTTCAAGATCTTGTCAAAAATCTAAATAGACTAAAGTTTTCACACTGTTTTCAAAACATTCTTCTTTATTTTTTCTTTTTTATTACTATGTTATAGGTTATTTATTAATTATTCTTGTTTATTTGTTTGTATTAGTTTGATGCTCACTAATACATTTTGGCCTTAGGGTCGGTGAATGGGTCAGATGGTGAATGGTTGGGATAACTCAACATGCAATTATTGGGCTTCAGATATTTATTATTGCTTTCTTGCAAAGTTGGTTTTGAGGGTTATTGAAATTTCTGCAATAGCTTCAAAACAAGCACTTGTACCCTTGGAATATAAAACTACAAGGATTTTAATTTTTTTGGGTATTATAGTCATACTTTGTGATGGAGTTGAAATAAGGCATCATCCTTGTTGAAAATTTTAAAAGGATGAAACAAGTTTTTGCATATCAAATTTTGGTGTCCATTCCCATATTGTATTTCTTTTCAAGTATACATTTTTTGAGTGTTTTATGTATACATAGCAGGCCCTTGCTTCTTGTTGTGTATGCCAAGTGGATTCTGAATTTCTAGACTACTTATAATGTGAATATCATTTTTGGGTTCATTCATATTTTGCAAGTTAATTGATAACTAGGGTAGTTACTATTAATATTATATGTTTGGTTTTTCTCACAAAGGGGTGACGATGAATTTCTAAACTAATGTTCATGGTGAGAAGTAAACAAAAAATTTCTTTTGTTTTATATTTCAAATGCATATTTTTTAATGATATAAAAGACCCGAGAAGGTTCTCAACTACATCCTCAAGTTGTCCAATATGCATACATGCTTCAAATTTATTTATTTTGATATTGAACTCTTAAATTTGAACATGATTTTATCATTAGTCACTGGATAGAAATGATCCAGAAAGAAATCCTGGTAGAAATGAATTGCCAAGTAAAATCTACAAAGTTATTTTTTTTCTTGTTGAAGAAATTACAATTTTTTCTAAAGCTTCCTTTTCCTATAGAAATGGATAATTTCATTCTACAGATTAATTTGTTCAGATAGTTGTCTCACTGTGGATTGTGCATGGTAAAATTTTGTTTGTAATTTCAACAATGGCATAAATAGGTAAGAAAAACGCATTATAAAAAGGGTTTTAGGTTTTGTAGGTATATATTTGTAATATAATCTTGAGGTGTTGTGAGAAATTGGAGTTAATAAATATTTACAAACACATCCATGGATGCAAGATATCTTCATAACATGCAAAAACTTGATGGATCTTAGCAAGATTATGTTAATTAACTATTTTTGTGTTCATACACTTGCTAAGTTGGTTTTTGAATAGTGATGGGATTATGTTGTTTACAACAATATTTTGAATCTAATTTGATGGGATTATGTTGTTTACAACAATATTTTGAATCTAATTGGTCTTTGCATGCCACATTGGGTTGTTGTGTATGACAATTTCACATACACAACATCCCCCATAGAATGTTGTGTATACCAATTTGGAATACACAAAATTCCATGCATACACAACATTCCCCATGGACTATTGTGTATGCTAATTTGGAAAACAAAAAAGTCCATGGAGACTACAGTGTATGCCAAATTGGAAAACACAACAACCCATGGGATATTGCGTATGAAAAATTGACATACACAATAGCCCATTGGTTGTTGTGTTTGCCAATTTGGAAAACACAACAACCCACGTGATGCTCTGTGTTTTCCAAATTGGCACACACAACCACCCATGGGATATTGTGTATTCCAATTTGGAAAACACAGAATACCATGGGTTTTTGTGTATGGCAATTTGGAATACATGATCGGCAATTGAAGTAGTCCATGGGCCAATTTGTTTGCAAATTTGGAAAACATAGAGCTGGACCGTTTTGTATGCCAATTTAGCAAACACAAAGTTGTTGTGTATGCCAATTTGGAAAACATAGATCTATTGCGTATGCCAATTTGGCATACAAAACATCCCATGGATTTTTGTGTATGCCAAATTGACATACACAACAACCCATGGGATTTTATGTATGCCAAATTGGCACACAAAACAACCAATGGCATGTTGTGTATGCCAAATTGGCGTACACAACAACCCATGGGCTGTTGTGTGTGTGAAATTGGCATACACAACATCCCATGGGATGTTGTAT
Organism: Picea abies; assembly: GCA_900067695.1. Taxonomy (NCBI): domain Eukaryota; kingdom Viridiplantae; phylum Streptophyta; class Pinopsida; order Pinales; family Pinaceae; genus Picea; species Picea abies. Next base: position 6,690 of record CBVK0100799384.1, read on the forward strand.
ATGTTGATTTGGAATAAACGATATCCCTTGGGCTAATGTGGATTCCAAATTGCAATACATAGTTGTTGTGTTTTCCAAATTGGCATACACAACAACCACCATGGCTTGTTGTGTATGCCAATTTGGCATACACAATGGGGGCTGTTGTGTATGCCAATTTGGCATACACAACAGGCCATGGGGGCTGTTGTTTTTTCCAATTTGGTATACACAGCATCCCATGGGATTTTGTGTATGCCAAATTGGCATACACAACATCTTTGTGTTTTCTAGTTTGGCATACACAATAACCCATGGGTTGTTGTGTTTGCCAATTTGGAAAACACAACAACCTTATGTTTTCCAAATTGGAAAACATAACAACTCATGGCCCCCTGTGTATGCCATGGGTCAATATGAAATTTATATTCTTATTTTGGTTTCTTTTCATTATTTAGTACTAATCTAACTTATTAGGAACATGTATGAAACACCCTAAAGGAGTCTTCTAGTTACCGCATCCAACCAAGGTTTAGAGATAGGGATTCACTACACCCTCTCGCATCATTTTTACTTCGACCATGCCACATTGGGATCAATTATTACAACAAACCTACATGTTTACTATGATGTTTTGAGTAATTATAGTGGTCCTTTAGATCCAAGATGTTTGTTTGTACCTGTATTGTTTTTTATTTCAACTTGAAATCCATTTTCACACTCAATTTTATTCTTATATTACCATGATTTTTGTACTATAAGATAGGATTCCCATAAATTCCACCACATGACTGACCGACCAATGACAGTTTCCACTTTTGTAGAAACAAAAATGAATTTACTTACATATTTTTTAAATTTAAACTAAATCAATATTTTGTTTATTGAACATGTCATATTTCTTGTATTAGTATTAATTTTAGAGATAGATTGGTTTTGGGTGTTTCTGAAAATGATATATAACTTGATACTCTATTTTTCTGTCATTTTAAAACTATATTAGATTTGATGAAGCATTGTCCAAAATCATTTCTACTTTTAGATATCCTAGTTTACTAGGCCTAGGATTTTATGTCCTTTGGTGGTTGTATTGGTGTTTCAACAACCTGACTTTATACATGTAATTGTAGTAAGAATAAGTTGTGGTTGGATGAGTAGATTATATTTATGTGAAATAAGGTTTAATCAGGGTTTACATCTTTGATTCGACTGATGAGATAGTTTTTAATCTTTTCATCATTAACTAGATAGATTTTTTGAATTATTAATTGCATAAATATTTTGATATTGTATTTTTTGGTTAAGAACAAAATTTAGGGCTTGCTACATGGGTTGGTTATTTGTACTATATTTTTATGATATTTTTTGTAACCTACATATATTTTCCTGTAGGTGAGCCTCCATCTCTAAATGCAACACATACTGCAACTGCAGTGGGTACCATGGTTTGCATTTAGGTAGCATCTTTAATGGAAAGATCACATTACACATATAGGCTAAACAAATATAACAAACCTAGAATGCTTTCACAATTTTGTTATTCTATCAAAAATTTTAACTCTAGCATTTTCTAGTTATGCTTGTTGTTAGGGATGACCAGGAAAATCGTCTTCTAGGGTGGCATTGGTCCTTCAGGGAATTCTACTGATGAATTATATGTGCTTTATTTAAACCATTCAAAATTTAAATGGCCTTGCCTCAAGGGATTCTTCATGAGTGATTTCATTTTCTAAGGATATTTAGAGGGGACATAAGTTTTTGGGGCATGATGGTGACCATAGATAGGGGAATAGAGGGGACATAAGTTTTTGGGGCATGATGGTGACCATAGATAGGGGAATAAGGAAAAAAAATGGTTGCATGAGGAGAGGATGAAAATTTAAAAGGGGTGAAAACATTGTGATTGTGGCCCTGTGGTTGTTGAAGAGTCTTCTACAAGGTTCAGAACTTGGCCACCACATCTTCCATTATTTTGGTCTCATATTTGTGTTGTTGTCATCACTAGATAGCAATAATTTTCCATCAAGCTTTGTTGTTAACATTTTTTATCTTTCCTCAAGATTGAGCAATGTTGGAGGCCTAAGAGTTGGTAGAGTCTCTTGAAGGATCTTATAGGGGGCCACAACATAATCGAAATTGAGAAAATATAAGATAATTTCATTAATGTCCAACTACTGACTACAAATAATTTAGATTGAATGTTGGACTATACCTTGAAAGTGAAGGACCAATATTTTGTTGTTATCATGGATTGTTGTAGATCTCATGTTTTTCTACAAAAGAATACAATAATTTATTTCATCTAGAGAATATTTATGAGAACGAACCATATGGTTATGCTTTTCAACATTTTCACACACATTTTCTATCTGTGGTTTTCTCATTGAACGTGAAAGTTGGTTTTTTGGGAATTTCAAATTTACATCCTACTTTGGTGGTGTTCATCTAGTATTTTGGCAACCTTATAAACTCATGCTTCATGTGTACAAAATAGGAATTGGTGCAACGTTTATAGATATTCAAATTCTATACTAATTTAATGAATGCAATATCCAATATCTGCGTGATACCTTTTTTGACATGCCATTCACAAATTTTATTTGTAACAAGTAGAAATTTTACTAATTATTATATTGATTGTCACAAAATTGAATATATTGCCAGTCAAAACTATTTATTGTTTATACTATAGAGGCTCCCTGAAGCATGCAGTTGTGAAATTAAATATATTAAATTAATATTCTATGTTCTCTTGTTAAAAATACATGATTATAGGATTCCAACCTTTATCTCCTTATGAGATTCTATTTGTTATCCCTACTTCATCCATATCCGACCAGTGGGAGGAGCAAGACAAATTTTATTATTTTGTGCAAAACTTTTCCAATTTTCATAGCAGAGTCCATCCTTCAATAAGCATAGGCCAAGTACAAGTAATTGCATGACCAACATTGAGTCAAACAATAAATTCATGTTGGTGAGAGAGTTTGGATCCACTTGGATAACCTATGCTTCAAAAATCAATAACATCACAAGATCAAGCCTATTTGGTATGGTTTGCATGGTCCTTACACACCATCACTCATAAAATGGGTTTGAACACCCTAAATGTTGGATTTATCATTTCAACTTTCCATCTATGATGCAACGAATGTCAACCAACTTATGTTATATGAACCCCTTCACTTGTAGTAATATGTTCTGATCACATATTTGGACAAAATATTCAGAATTGGAACCAACATGTTTTTCCCCAAAATTATGAACTGGGTTGGAACCAACTAAAGAAATGGTATCTTTGATGCAACAAATTTCAACCAACTTAAGCTGTATGAACCCCCATCACTTGTAGTAATTTGTTTCGATCACATATCTGAAAAAAGTAGTCATAATTGGAACCAAATAGTTTTTCCCCATAATTATGAATTGGGATGGAACCAACTAAATAATTGGTATTAGAACTGGTCCAGTAAAAAATACATAAAATAATCCAATCAATAAAAAATATATTTTCAAACCTATGACTACCCACTAGGATACCTCTTTGCATGTCATGTACAAAGGTTGAACACCCTCCTAGGTCAGGAAACACGTGGATTTGAATGAGTTGGGTGACTCATGAAGCTATATCACCCCAACCTAAGCTTTAACATCAACTTATATGACACACCTTGTTTTCTTATTTTTGAATTACCTTTGTGATTTGTGATTTGTGTTTGAATTACCTTTGTGATTTGTGATTTGTGATTTGTGATTTGTGATTTTCTTGTGTATAAGAGTTCTCTCATGTTTGCATACTAAGGATAGAAATAAAAAGGGGTATTAAAAATTCTATGGAAAAAATGGATACCTGAGATATCTAGTAAAAACATAGGGTTTTAAAATTGTACATATGTATTGGGAGGGGGTTCAACAAAAGAATATTAGTTTTTTTTTTCAATATTTAGTGAAATTAGGAGTATTATTTATTATCCCATGAATGAACATGATATGCCACAATTTCATTGAGTGAAGCCCTCATGGGAGAGAGGAAGACAAAGATAGTGTGTGAGAGTGAGGGAGAGGGAGACA
>CBVK0100799385.1:0-10739 GCA_900067695.1 Picea abies
CTTGGTTGTTTAAAATTAATTAAGCAATTATAGTGACCAACAATGATCTAAAAGACTAGCCACACACCAATAATTTTACACCTATCCATAGGCATCCACTAGAGATACCACCCCCAATCCAAGATATGAGGCCACCAGGGTCAAGACAACTAGCTATAGACTCATAGGTCACTCAACCAACCCAATTTCTCTAAGGTTTAGCCAAACTATTCACAACTAAAAACTCCAGGAAATCACCCAGCCATTAAATAGCCATGGAATTCTCATCCACTACCCACACAACATAATGAAAACATTTATTTTTTCTACTCAATAATACCTCAAGAGTGTTCTCCCTTCTAGTGCTCTTGGTGTAGGAAAGAAGAACCCATCCTATTATTTACCTTCTAGAATAACCTAGCAAAATTATACCTTAGCTCTAAGGCACCCAATGAACAATAATTAACAAGGGAGAGGGAGGTTTCCTACACAACATGGCCTCTATGCTTCTCCAAAACCATCCTTCTCTCTTCTCAATTCCATGAATTACTCTCCTATAATTAGTTTTGGTCATTTTCAAGTTTGTATCTTATTCTAAAACATGAGAATATAGTATCCAAAAATTTAATGGTGCTTGAAAATGAGAATGGCGAGTGTGAATGAGTGAATTCAAATTAGAATGGGAAAATTTTCCATGGGAATGGAGGAGATTCAAATTTCCATGAGGATGGGGTATCTTACACTGCCCCATGATGATTGTGCCCAACCCCCATGCTCTCATACTATTTGAGGTAGACTTCCTCACCAACCACCATATGCAGTCAATGATTGGCTTCAAGTTAAAGATGTCATCTAGAATTTAAATAAATCATATGATAAAAATGTAGGATTTCTTAGGAAACATAGGAATATTTCTCCCCTACTTAGGCTTCCTTTACTCTTCCCCTCCAGTAGATTCATAAACCATCTCATTATCTCTACAGCCATCTTGGACCTTTATATTTATTTTTGAAATAATACTTATATATCTTGAACATACAATGGAAGGTCTACCATGCGGTATATAAAAATCATAATTACGACAATTACATGGCTAGCCATTCACTAGTTGAGCCTTGGCCTTAAGCTTCACACTAAAAATATGTATGATATATCTATATTACTTGCAGATTGGGTCATTTTATTGGAGCTCATATGGCTTGACTCTTGTTACTATAAACACTTATTTACAATTTATACATAATTTGATCTAATAAATCCAAAGGATCAAACTAGGGTATTACAAGATCACTCGTACACACTTTAATATTTGAGTTAAGCTCCTTCTTGATGTGGCAACAAATTCCACATATCCCCTTACTCACTAACTTTGTGTTCCAAATTGAGAGAAAGGTATATCCATCTAACTCGAGGATCTAAGATTCTTCATGTTCCCTTGCATGTTTTAACAAGTAATATAAGATCAATTGAGGTTGGTATCCAACTTAGCTTAGGACCCTTCCTCAAAGGAATCTTCAACAATTTCTTGTTCAGATGCTAAGTTTTGTTAATCTTGTATGTTACTCTAGAAGTTATCCTCTAAAACTACACTTACATTTTTGTCCTTTGCCTACTTTCCTAACATCTTTTACTTTTTGGTAGTCCTTCTAAATTAGGCTTGGTCTTGTGGGATAAGGTCTTCATTCATGAATAAACCCAATCCTTTTAATTTCAAAGCTTTTCTTAGAGTGTTTAGTTTCTGTTTGGCTGATTTCACCTTTATTCCAATTAGACACCTCCTTGCTTCCTTCCATTGTTTCACCAATTATTCTCTTTGCTTTCAAAATCCCTAGGTTTTTAATTATAACTTGATTTATAGAATGTTTGATTACTTGGTCAAAGCATCTTCATCAATTGTTTCATGTAGCCCAGATTCATGTAGCCCAACTATGATAAGGTTTATAGGTCATTTGGTGCATTTTTGTTGGACTTTGAGAGTCTTCTTCATTTCCTCGTTGATTGGTTGATGGATGTCGATGTTTAGCTTCAAGATTCATGAAGAACGAATCATCTCCTTAAGCTCTTTAAGTATGAGGTAAAAAATAGTGGTATGGCTAGAGTTGAAAGATTGTTTTTTTTTTTTTTTTTTTCCAAGTCTTGCTCTAGTTTTCTCACCCCATTTTCAATTTCTTCTTGTTTCTTCATTTGTTGGTTTAGTTTTCATTCTAAGAGTTGAAAGATTGTTTTTTTTTTTTTTTCCAAGTCTTGCTCTAGTTTTCTCACCCCATTTTCAATTTCTTCTTGTTTCTTCATTTGTTGGTTTAGTTTTCATTCTAGTTATGTCTATTTTGGTTGAAGTTTTGCTTCTATCATGTCTATGCAAGTTTGGATATTAAATATTGAGCCTTGAACACCCTTTTAAAACGTATTATCCATTTCTAAAGTCACTTTTTGTATGCTTATAATTGTATTAATATTTAAATCAAGATCTAGTCATATATATATATATACCTTCCGAAATTAGTTGAAAGGTCACAAGGTTGAATTCTAATTTTGATTTGTTTAAATGCCATTCATAAAAAAAATTAAAAATAGAGATAAAAAGGAAATGTGAACATGTACCAGCTCTACAAAATTCAATAACTTTAGTTCCAAAATTGTAGTTTCAACATTATTTATATTTATCTATCAATCAAGTCTAAATAGAGATAAAAAGGAAATGTGAACATGTACCAGCTCTACAAAATTCAATAACTTTAGTTCCAAAATTGTAGTTTCAACATTATTTATATTTATCTATCAATCAAGTCTTTTATAAAAATATTTAAATAAAATTACAAAGTAAATTAGAATGCTAATTAAATTTAATTTAGGTGATTAAAAAGAATAATTGTTATCCTTTTTAATCAAATTCAATTTCTACAAATAACATATAACATATTGAACTCTTAAAAAATAAAATAACAAATAACATATTGAACTCTTGAAAAAATAAAATTGTTTATAATAAAATATAAAATAATTCCTTAATTTAAAATTATAATGTATTGAAAAGTTAAATATTTAATATATAAGATTTTTCTTTAATGTCAGTCCGTGGAGTCGAGTCCTCCATATGGTCAAAATTAAGGCATATTATCATGTGCCACATTCTGTGTACATGCCTCCTTAAAATTCACATAACATTTTAACGGATGTGATCATATTTATTTTATATTGTTTTTCCTATTTTTAATTAATTTTATTTTTTTTTACAATTCACAAATATCAATAAAAATTATAACAATAAAAAGTTATTTTAAAATATTATAAAAATAAATGTATCCCTGTACCCGCACGATATTTTTCATAAAAATAAAAAATAAAAACAAATAAATATATTTATCTCCAAATTAATCTAGTATTATATTAACACCATTGCATTCCATTATAATAGCCCGCTGCCCAAGTACTGTATTTTGTAAACATTTAAAGCAATGCAGGACGGACATTTAGTGCTATCACGAGAGACAGCCCACTCAGAATAATAAATGACACACAACATTCTGTCTACCACCATAAATTATAAAAGCAAGCATTCACTTTATTTTATAAATCACAGAGGTAAAACAGAATAATCACCACGGTCAAAAGTTTTTGTCACGCCGAATCGGGTTGGACAGCTACAAGAAGCATACGTGGGATTGACAGTTGGACTGAAGCCACAGTCGCCGTGAAACAGAAGGCCAATGGTGGGCCAGATTTTAATTATTGTTCTTTTGGCGCGAATTCATATTACTGGTTAGTAGTGAGCGACCTTGGTTACCACGCACGCCAATGGCTTCTATGCACCCATTGCCCATCCATCGTTAATGTGTATCCACGGTAGAAATTGGTTTTTTTTTTAATATTTTTAATATTGGGTCTAATCGTAAGGGAAAACAAGCCATAGCGTCACGTCTAACTCAGAACCGGTGACCTCCTTTCTTAGAAATAGCTTCACGTCTAACTCAGAACCACTTGAATTAATTCTTGAAACTAAATTATGATAAAAATTACTCAAAAATAAAAAATATTTGGATTACACTCTTTGTTAAAAATATCACATTTATAACCACCACTTTGTTAAGTGTCTAATAAAGTGAGGTCACGAGGGATAGCTAGAACGGCAAATGACGTGCACACACTCTTCCAGGTTGGGGAGAGGTCACGAGTTCTAGCCTGGCTACGAGTCCTTCGGACTGCTGCTAAAAAAATGTCTAATAAAGTGGATAGAAAAAATATCACATTATATATTATGTCAAACTATTTATTTAATTTCCCTTTGAAAAAATAAGAAAAATAAATTACATAGTTATTGGTATTTATTTATAATGAAAGTATATAACAATTTGTGTTTTTGGTATAAATAATGGGTTATTACTTTTGATTATAGTTTAACCAATTAATTATGGTTTCTCAACAACATATAGATCTAGATCCACTCATTTTGGATATGTAGATATGTATTTGGAACATAACAAAGGAATGTTAAGACTAGTGGATATGAAACACTCTATGCATAGGGTTTGGTATTAATATTCATTTTGGGCTTACTTTAATCTTGACTTTTTTCATAAATCTTTGCCCTGCAAACAACTGTAATCACTTGTATCTCATTAGTAGAGAAAAATTAGTAGATTGGCTTGGACGGACTAACCGTGTTATTTGACTTCCATGACTCATAGGTAACCAAGTGTTCCGCTAAGTTTTAATGGTTTTCTAAGTCATATCTAAGTTCTAAGCTTACCAAGAGATATAACCTTTGGCGATAACTCAAGGTTCATACTTGCGAAAGTGGTCGAAGATTATTGAATCTATGTCAAGGATCTAGGGATTCTTTCTGATAACCTTCTCCGGTTGCCCTAGCCCTAGACTAGGAGGGAGCTTATAAACTACTTGCTCTTGTCCTCTAGTATCAAAATAATGATATTATAATGATACTAATCACTTTGAATGTTATATAGTCATTAAACCATTTGAAAATTAATGAATTTATATTTTTAATCAATGCATTATTGTTCTTCTATATTATCCAATTCATTTATACTTATCATTTTCAAAATTGTTTTTTTATTTTATAGAAACTAAGTTGAAATTAAATTAAAATAAGGTTGCATCAAGGCAAACAACAGCCATACAAATTTTTCGAAAATGGCTCGCAACCTATACATATTTTTATAGCTATTACATCAAAATTTGAGACTCTCTCCAACCTAACTCCTTGATTTTCTAAGTTGATTACAACCTTTATATACTGGCCTAGTAAACATGAAACTTTAAAAAACATATATTGGTAAGAAGAGGCAGAATCCTGAAATTCTGAGGTCCTTACCTACTGCAGAGGTCCATCTTAGGTATCCATAGGTGTCGTGACACGAGCTTCATTTCCATTAACAGTATTGCCATCTTGAGGGAATAAAATTATGTGATTTATAGATGCAGAAATCGAATGTTGAGGGAGAACTTATGCCTTGAACTGCTAAAATTCAAATTCCATCACATCCATTTGTTGTGTCAAGTAGGCCAAAGCAAATTCAAAATCCCCCATTTTTCCTTAAAGTTGGTGAAGCATTGAACAATTGGCCTGAGATATTTCTTCGAGACGTCTAACTATCTTCTTGAAATCACTCCAAGAGGGTTCCATTGGTAACCACTTCACCTAGAAAAACCTCTGACCCCCATAGATTCCAAACCCAAATTGACAAACAATCGTTACATAATTGGCATAATTGCACAGAGAAAGAACACGGGGATGGAAACCAGCTCTATCAAAATCAAAATCAAAATCCGAGGAATAAAAAACATAGAAGAACCTAAGAACCCAAATGCATAGGGCCGACAGAGAAATGACCATTTTCCTCTGCACATCAAACCAAAGAATCATCCACCAACACCCTTAACATCAAACACAACCACTTGTACCCGTCTATCGACTGAAGCAACAAAAACATGTCTAGGGATGGAGACCCTATAGAAAATCAACAGAGAACAATCCATGACCAAAGTTGGCAAGCAACATAAAAAATTGAGGAGACTCAAGCTCAAATGAATTCTCACACAGGAGAAATAAATGCACAAGTGTATGGGAGGGAGAGCATAGGGACCAATGGGGCATTCCATAGCCATCTATCCACACATTGGAGGGAGGGCACGACAAGGGATGGCAATGACCCCCCTAACCCCATTTAAATTGATTTCTCCACAATTCAACCTTGAACCAACTCTTTCCCAATGGTCCACTAAGGGATTGAGTTCCCTTTTAATGTGATAGATCATGATTTCATGAAATCTATCGGCCAAAGACAAAATGAAAGAGATAATGCCATTAACACATTGTTATCTGACGAGCCCCTCTTATGGATTTCTTGGACTAACATCATAAAGTCTCCAAATATTATTAGTATGAAACTATTTCTCTCTTTGGCTTTAAACAATCCTTCGTATAGGGTGTAGGCTTCTACAACATTGTTGGAAGCCATTCCTAATCCCAAAGCATAGTAGGCTATGTTAGTTCCTCTGGGATCATGAAGACTTTCACCTGCACCTATCGCCCCATTTCATAGTCAATATATTGGTGTACGTGTCATTGCATTACACTTTGATCAGTGTATATTTTTCTAAAATGTATTGTTGTTAGTGCCATTGTATTACATTTTGATCATTGTATATTTTTCTAAAGCCTCAAATTAGGGCGTTAATAATTATAATTTACAATTTTTATTTCTAGAGAAAACACTTACAAGCCATATGGATACAAGAACCTATTTAACATTCTTCCAGCGTGAATTTGTATATATTTAAAAGGAATGAACTCAATGCCTATTTGTATGCCACATGTGTATGAACATGGAGTTGTCCAATGCATTTCAACAATCACTAAAAACCATTCAAACTTGTACATGTGTTGGATGTTTATATCAAGATTTATTGTTGGTTGATTTTAATCAGTGCAACTAGGTGGGAATATTGCATGAGAAAAATGCACTATGCATAAATGTAGTACATATGGAAGCCATTCACAAAATGAAGGACACATGTGTTCAATATTTTAGCAACAATTGTGAGACCATCTCACTCTATCATCCCAAGTTGTAAATATTCTATTTTTTATTCTATAAACCATATGCCTCAAGTAAAGGACATGTTCAACCATGCTGACACTCCCAAATTGTGGATGTATTCCTAGCACGTACAAGACCTACAATGACATTGTTTTATGACATATTGTAGGTCTTTCACACCTCAATATGGGTGTGTTTCTTCTAGCATTAGATAATGGTGTAAGACTTACAACTAATTGGATTGAAGCTATGTGTAATGCCCCTCATTCTTCAAACATTTAAACATTTAATTTCTTGCTAGCTTATGTTGTGAAAGTATTGGAAAAGACTCACGTGGAATTATATCATCATAAAAATTAGCGATGAATATTTTTTGTAAATTTTATTTTTAATTTATTTTATTAACTAGAAACAAACTGAGTAGAGAATCCAGTTACAAAGATTACATCATTATTACATGGGTGAGTGAAAAAGATAAAAACCACCAAAGTGAATTATTGTTCATGGGACAAGTGGAACTCTACTCCCAAAGGTGTGGGATGTAAGGGAACAAGCTAACACAAAGTTACGCCAAGAATATTCCTTAGGGTTAGGGATGAGGCTAACTTTAAAAGACCTAGGCAAGCTATTATATACAAGTATGTTATGAGGCAGGACATTGTTGAGTACTTGTGGAATGAGTTTGAGAGTTCTGAAAGGAACTAAACTATGAAAAATTTGGAGAAGGTTATGCAGTTTTAGTCCCTATGGAATAATGATTTAGGCTCAAGGGTGTCTGATCCAAAAATCCTTAGATTTCAATTAGTTCTTAAGCAAACACTAAACATCCGACTAGATTCAGGAAATTAAGATCGTCTTGACTATTTTTAAAATATCATGTGAAAAAGATTATTTATCCATAAACTTCATCAACTGATAATAAATTGCGGAAATAATGAATGCCAAAATAGAGAGAAATAGAGACAACAAATAGCAAAGTTCATTACATAGTTTGATAACAGAATTCACCCATCTTGGGCTACGTCTCTGAGTTCGCTTCCAAACATTGAGACCACTCTATTAATCCTCAAATGCTTGATACAATGATCACTTAAATGGAAAATTTGAAGACACCCTTCAATTCTGCTACTCAATCCCATAAACAAAGGTTACCACTAAATTCCTCTCGAAATTCTAAGCAAAATGAGTATAAACTTAACTATGTTTTGAAAAGGTTCTTAAAGACCTCCTTTGGCACACATAACTAAACTATGGGTCTCATACATGAAAAATGGTAATAATAATTTCATACATAGCACTTTTACATAGAACCGACATCACCATCAGATTCCTCCCGAAAAACTGAGAAAAATGAGCATAAATACTATACTTCTCTCATGGCACGAAAAACAATGCAATAGAACTCACTCTGAGTTCTTGGCATGCAAAACGAGACAAAGGTACAACTTCTAGTAAAAAATCCCACCTCGGGATTCATGCCATACCTCTACACGCATTTCCTTTCCTCATACTATGGTCAAAAGCCAAGTTTATATAGGCTAGGTCAACCAAACCGACCCCTTATATACCCGAGCGGAATTAAGTCCAACTTAAATAAATTGTTTGTTGGTTGTTGTAACAAGCAATATTCATGGCATATTGGTAGGTTCTTTATGGTTAAAACGTTGGAATATATGTAGGTAGGTCGGAGGTTCAAACCCCATCGAGCCCAACAAATTTTTTATCTGTATCCCAATTTGGGCTTCTCGAAGGTGTCACATGGCACCACCTACTTGGTCCATGTGGAAACCTATCATTGGCCACTATTTCCAACTGTATCCCTACCACGTCACTGTTGATTGTACCTTCCACATGTCTTCCACATTGTTGTACGACCTACCACATCATCCATATGGATGACACGTGGCAATTTCCAACTGGTCCAACTGGATGCCAATTTTTCCAAATCTGGGTGATACATGGGAGCCCCTTGTGATGCCACGTTAGCATGCTGACGTCACCTGTACGAACTGCCACGTCATCATTTTCCCCTGTTTTTTCTGAAACTTCTGAAGGCCATAACTTTCTCATACGACGTCCATTTGAGGCAATTCATGCAACGTTGGAAAACTCTCATTGAGCTCTACAAAATGATGTTATTTTCAAGAGCATTTGAGATAATCAAATTTTGAGCATTCTTGATCCTCCTGGATCACACCTTCCCACTGAAGAAATTTTGGTCCTCCAAAAGTATGGATAATTCAACAACTTAGTGATGATAAGACTTTCTCACTCTTCCACCTTGTTGAATATATATTTGACTGATTCCCATATTGGAATTTATCTTTTCCTTGGATCTTCATCCTGGATATGGATTTGATCTCCTTCTTGAACTTCCAAAAGATCAAGGAAACTAATCTAGATCAGTGTACTTCTGTCTCCTTTTTTGGAACATGGCTTTGAATCTAGCTCTTAGCAACAACTCTAACTCTAGCTCTGGCTCATGGCTTTGGCTCCTGGAAACAACTCTGACTCTAGCTCTGGCTCACAACTACTGGCTCTGGTTCCTGACTATGACTCTAGCTCTAGCTCATGGCCATTGCCTCTGGTTACTAGCTATATCTCTAGCTCTAGTTTCTAGCTCACTGATTCCCTCATTACAAAATTATGCTCATTAATTCTCTAGTCCCCAATATCCAGATCTGAATCCTGAACTCAACATTCACTTGAATCTCCTCCACTTTTGAAGATAGTTCATCTCAGAAATCATAAAACCAAGTCAAATGTTGATCTATGCCTCACCCATCTTGGCTTAGTTGTTCTTGTACTGTTGATGTATTTGTGGGAGTCTCTGGATAAATTCCATGTTCATTTCTTCTCTCCTTCCTTGAAAGAAAAAACCTAAACATGTTTTCCACAAACATTTGTACCATTTGACTTGCTTCTATATAAGGTATACATCATGCATGAACATGGCATAACATCTTGGAGATGTTTATAGCATAAATTTGTATTATTAAAAAATGAAGTGAGGATACTGTGGCCTCACTTGTCTAGTATCATCCATCCATCTTGCTTGGACAATGAGCACCTGACTCATCACAACAATAATGAAGACTGAAACAACATTGCTAACTAAGTTAACCATTCCCTTAAATTCACAAACTTCGCCATTCATTGTTGCAGTTACTAAGCCTACTCCACTAATTAGTAAAAGACTGAACAACAAAACTGAATATACAGATGTGAAAGAGAATGAACCATCAACATATTTTCTCTTCTTAATAGGAAAAACATCAACCAAAGGACTTGTTTTACTTTCAACCATAGGTTGTAAACCTAAACCTTGGATACTAGCATTAACTAGCATTTTCACGTGCCTTGTAGTCTTCATCTGATAAGCTCTCAAAATGAACTCAATCCCATACTTGAAAATATGATACTTGTTATGTTCCCTATAGATAATGACATTATTTTCATACAAATATGGACTTCCCAAAACCATCCCGCAAATGTCAATTGGAACAACGTCTAACTCTACCTCATCAATGAAACTAGATGTGATCTCAAACCATAACTTACATTTCTTAGTTACATGTACCTTAGCATTATCACAAATCCAACCCAAAGGATATGGTATCGTATGATTGCTAGTTTCCAATTCCAAATTCTTAACAACTTGCTCTGAAATAAGATTTACTTGGGATCCACTATCAACAA
>CBVK0100799386.1:0-10738 GCA_900067695.1 Picea abies
TGGCATAAACATTAACACAAGGTACATATAATTCATGTTTAATGATTGTATCAAGTATAATTCATCATGTTTTATGATTTCCAAGAGCTAATTCACGTTTTTCTGGTGTTACAAGGAAAAAACGCACTACCTTTCTAGTTCTGGCACTTGATCCGGCACTCCTTCCAGTACTCGTTCCGGCACTTGATCCGGCACTCCATCCAGCACCTCTTCCTACACAAAAATGTATGGTGACTTGGCAGTTATGGTATTGGCGGCCAGTGATGGGAAAATCGGGCACATGGGTTTTGTTCATAATTGTCCCCTCCAGCTACTGAGCAATAGACAACTCAGTTTCAGTTGTTCAAAGAGGGCGATTATTGGCTCGCTCTGTTTCGACAGTTAGGGCACCATTAATGAAATTTACCAATTTTAGAAGTGGTTCGATCCTCCTATGGTTGACCACTTGGCATGTAAACATTATAAATACCACTAGGATGATCAGAAGATTGCTAACCAAGTAGAAGAGCCAATGGATTAGAGACACATTCATTTTTTCTCTGTTTTGAGTTTTTACATTGCCAGATTATGCCAGAACTGCGTTTTTGGGTTTTTATGGTGAATTCGACTTACTGAGTTCGTGGTGTGCTTTTAGAGAGTGACCACGACTTGCTGGGGGGCCCACCAGCAGTCTGGTAACTATCTGTGTGTTGTTCATGCATTTTATAATTTATTTGTCTCTTTATTTCCTGTACATGCATTATCAGTTTATTAATTAGTTTGTTGTTGTAGTTTAAATTTTTTTGATTCCCTTTTGCAGGTTAGAATGATGGAGTGTATTAGAATGCATTTATCTCGTAGATTAGGAACGGATTTGCAAATCCCTAGACTAACCCCATGTGTAATTAGATAGTAGATTGTGCTTTTATTTATGATTTTAGAATCCAATTTAAAACAGAGTTTTAATTAGAATAGAATAGAGTTTTTAAATGAGCTTTCTTTAACAAGGATTTGATGGATGTATAGAGTCAATTTCAGTTTTTAATCATAGCTTGTTTATTTCATTTTTATGTAGAATTGGCTTAACTAGTTGTTGGTTAATGTAATTGTTAGTTTACTTTTAATTTATGTTTTTAAGCATTTCTTTCTTGCAGTTTGAATTGTTAGAATAGATGTAGTATAGTTTCATTTATGTAATTTTCTTTCCTAGGATTAAAATGCAATTGAATTTCTTAGTTAATGGTTGAATCTAGTTTTGTTTATGTAGTATAGAAGTATAAATGATGATCTCGTTATGTTGTTGATGGTTCATATATGAATATGCAGGGTATTTAACATTGTTTTGTCATGGCTAAGCTCTCATTGGATTGTTTAATCCATACCTTTCACTTTTCCATTGAGATTAGTGTTGAGCTCATACCACTGGAATTATCCTTTGTTGTCAAGTGTCATTGAGATATCATCCGACACCGAAGACATTCACACAATCACCAGCATTATATTTGAATTGTCATAGGTTAAAAGATAGTTTTCCTGCTTTCATAGATACAGTTTCTTGCTTTCATAGGTTAGAATAAAGTTTTATTGTTGTTGTAGGATAGATAGACTTTGCTTTGATAGATTAGATAGTAGTTTGCTTAACATAGAATAAGAATTAGTTGTTAGTTCTTCTTGCTTTCAATAGAATAGATTTCCTTTCATGCATTGCATTGAGCATTTAGATTTCCTTTCACGCATTAGAAATAGTTTTGCATTAGGCATTTAGTTCACTTGCCTCTTAGGCTAGATAGTTGTTCAATGAGAAGTTTTACTTGCAGTAGTTAGTTGCCTTTGCTTACTTGTCTTTTGCTTTTGTAGGTTAGTTAGTTGTCTTTGCTTATTTGTCTTTTTCTTTAGTAGGTTAGTTAGGTGTCTTTGCTTACTTGTCTATTTGCTTTAATAGGTTAGATAGGTGCTTTTGCTTACTTGCTTATTTATTTGCTTTCATAGGGTAGTTGCTCATTGAATGTAGGTTGGCAAGTTAAAGAAGTTTGCTTTGGTCATTTGCTTATTATGCTTAGTAGTTTGCTTATTACTTATTATTGAACTAGTTTGCTTCACATAGGGTTTTACTTGCTTTCTTAGGAACTATCCATCAATCCTTGGCCCAAAAGTACTTAGGTTACCTAGCTTCAAGTTGCTTATTAGGGTTTGCTCATTAGATAGGTTTTCTTGAGTAGATTAGCCTTAGATAGTTGCCTTCCTTAATTAGACTATACTCCTACCAGCCTTCTACCTTTGGCATATATTTTGCTACAACTCTAAGTTTACTTACCTCGGGTTGACAATTTAATTGAGGGTAGTTTAGTGTCTTTTTAGTACATATAGAACACCCATCATTTTTGGCGCCATTGTCGGGGAGTTGTCTCAGGGTAAGAAGTAGTTAGGAAATAGATCATCCTTAGACCTTAGCATTAGCTTGGTGGCAGGGGAACTTTAAGACGAGAGGTAAGAACCTGCGCATCTGCTATAGCAGGTTCCCCCAAACCCAATGGTAGTTTTTCTTTTTGTTTTTGTTTTCTTTCATGAATAGACCTAGAAACCAAATGGTAGCTTTTTCTTTTGTTTTTGCTTTCTTTCATGAATAGGCCTAGAGACCCACAAGGTAGATACATCAAATCTAAATCAAAACTTTCAGACAAGGTTCCTTCCGATCTCTTTGAGGGAAGGAACATTCCACTCATAAGCTCCGCAGTCCGATACCGAAAAATAGGAGCTAGCTCAACCCATTGAGTTAAAGCAGTCTCTAAAGAGACTAAAACAAGGAGCACTATAGAACAAGAAATTGAGGCATCAGTAATAGTGGAACAGGAGGCAAGACCACTCAAGCCTTCCGCAGAACCAAACAATACAACCTTTGTTTTCTTGCCACCATCAGGAGATCCTAACTTTGTGGACATCATCTTTGTGTGAACCAAGTTTTATCAAATGACAAGATGAATTCGAAGATGACCATTAGTTTGGAAGAACTCTCTCAAATCCTAGCAACAGCCGAGATTTCTTCTTTTCAAGAAGAACATATTTTGGCAGCAGCCAAAAGTGTATCTACCTCTCCCGAAATATTAGAAGAGTCAAGGTCCTATGAGATACAAAATGATTTTCCTTGCCAAAATGTGAAGGAAGCTGAAAACTTATGGACTACCTCTGGTGGAGAGCAATCACTAAGACCTTAGATTGAGGAATTCTCAACATCCATCTCAATAGATCCTTTATGTACTTCAGAAATCAATCATCCAAAAAAAGAGGATCTGCATAGCATGATGAAGGAGAGCATAGAAATTATTGTTGATAAACATCAAGATTACATTGAAATTTGGTTTCAAGAGGTCATCAGGCCACAATACTATTCTCTTCTTCAACACCTTTCGATGCCCAAACAAGTAGGTTGGTTGCTTCTTCATATCCAGGTAATCACTGCGGTGACTTTTTCATACATGGATATGAGTATGTTTCTTATCTTGCTCTGCACATGGTTACATTGGAAGAGTTCTTACACTTGAATAAAGATTTTCCCTTTCTTTTTAGGTAGGGTAGGATAGTAAATAAAAGCTGCATATTGTTATTTTAGCTTAGAGTCTAATGCGGCCTCATTTTACATTTTTTTTAAGAACTATGAGATACATGTTCCTATGACTTGATCTCATTAGTTTATTATATTTTAGAGTGTGGATTTTACATACAATTTTAGAGATCTCCATAGGTATTTATTTCACCAGGAGTAGACAGTTTCAAGGAAATATAAAAGAAGGATTTTTCTTCAAAACATTGTTACACTTGAACCTTGTTGTCTGCTAAGCATCAAATGAATAATGAATTGTTGTAGTTAGCCATGTTTTTGCAAAGATCTTCATCTTCTTGTTCTTAAGGCATTTTAAAAAGCAGTTGCTCTTGAAAATCTTCACCACTATATAAGGAAGTGACACTGTAACCATCAAGCCTAGAGATCTCTCATACAGTTTTTCCAAGAAACCTGAGTAAGTGAGTCAAGTGTCTTTATCAAAGAGTAACAAGGAGGTCTGATTAGCGGTTAGTCATGGAAACACCACAATAACTTACAAAAGAAGAAAGTAAGTTGAGCCTAGAGATACCTTTCTGTTATTTCTCAATGGTACCATCCACTACACACTAAATAGCTTGATTATATCATATCTTTAGATAGGCCACGTCCACTTAAGTACCCCTTACATCGGGACAATCACTAAGTAATATAACGGAAAGTCATCCTCTAACATACATACCATCCCAATAAAAAAAAAAAAGTTATTTTTAGAGTTGTTCCCCCATCTTCTTGCATAAGCAATCTTATACTAAAATCTTAAAGGATGGAGGGCCAGTCTTTGAGGTTTTAAGAGGCTAACCCGTCGAGATATTGAACAGGTCTGTTGGCAGCGGGTACCAGCCTGTGGTATGACTAGGTAAATCCGACAAAGTACTGAACAGGCTTGTTGGCAGCGGGGCATTCTACCTAGCAAGGATGGTAATCTGCCAAAAATAAATAATAAATTTAAACTTGTCCTGAAGTACGGCATTACTTGCAAACAAAGCTGACATAAAGTATGTATGGTTAAGCTAACATTAATGAACTCCATAAACTTGCCATTGGGAACTAACTCTGAGACTATCTTGAAACTCTCTTGCCTACCTCTTCTTATCTATATATAGGATCTCTTATCCTATAGGTGGGGCCATCTTCTGACCGTCTCGTCAGACCAATCTGTAAAATTTTATCTTTACACTTGACATACTATAAATCTTTGGCTATTGGGGGATACTGACTAGTTTCCTATACTTTTGATTGTGAAGTGTCACAATACTTAGGTGTGGGGGAGGGGTTCATGAGTTGACAAATGATCATTGCCTAAAGAAGTAAATCTTTGTAAACATTTTGTATTATTTTCATGATACGGGTTATTATATCAACAATCATTTTATTTTTTAAGTGCTAAACTCCTGTGTGCTATAAATTGTTGTATATGTCCTTAACAGACCACTCTGTTGGTTTAAATTTGTTACAGGCCATTCATTGTAGGTTTGACATTACATTACTCTTAGCCTGCCTCAACTCCTATTCACTGTGTTCGTGGCCTCTGAGGAATCAATTGCCTCATCCACAAATCTCCCAAGAGTTGGAGACCGTTGATTTAAACACCACTAGTTGCCAAGAGCAAGCTATAACAGGGTTTTCAAAACTGAATTTCAGAACATCTCTAGAGCTAAGGGATACTCCAAGGAGTGGATAAAAGAGGAGCTAATCAACCCTCTCATAGTCATCACCAGATTGATTACATGTGAAGATAGATGTTCCATCTTTAAAGCCTGTCAATTTCGATTATTAGCTCACTTTTAGTTCAATAAGCCATTGTAACTTTCCCTTTTACTGCTTAAAGAATCTTGACAAGATGTCCTCCCAAGTGAGGAAGGATGTAACCAATCCCCATAACAACCTATTTCACCACGGCCTTATCAAACTACTTGTCTTAGCCGAGTTGGAAAAACAGGAGAAAACGTGGTATTAGTTCATTTACTAATCTGAAAACCCTCATCTTACAATCAAGACTAGAAAGAAGACTCTTGATCTAGGGCCTATTACTCCACCCAAACCCTCATGCTCAAGCTATTCCTTTACCGGACCAAAAGTCCAAGAAACTTGCTAACCCCCCTCTAAAAACAGTAAAGACCAAGAAGCCTATTGCTAATTCATGGCACGAGGATGTGCCATATCTTCGGTCTAGGGAGAGTTTTCCTGAGCTAAAAATGCTAAGCATTGCCCATTTGTATAGCAAACCCATGAAAAGAGGAAGTAGGATTTCTGTCATACTGTCTTTTTACAAAGTCTTCGGATATTATATCAGCAGTTGTTTGTATTGGTATGCTAAATTATATATTGTTGACATCATTGTGTGTTATAAGCCCCTGTGCGATTTTATGTTTATGTTATACAAGACTGCTTATACTTAACTACTCTTTGTGACAAATACAGAGCGATTACGACTGCTAAATACTTACTATCATCTGTATTACAAGATTATGAAAAGAGGATCAGTTGTTTGAATTGTTACATATTGATGATAGGCAATAAAAATTCTCCTATTCACCATGCCTACCAGTACAAACCAAGCCTTTTGTTAGTATCTGTCAGTTCTTTCAATCACTAGTGATCAAATTTACTCTTTCATGTGATTGATAGGGTTATTAGGTCAAATTGTTTTATTTTCAAAATAAAATTCTCAAATACAATTTGACATCTCTTGGTTGTAAAATGGTCATTGGTGTGCCTAAGTGTCCTTACTACTCCCTCCACTCATCCAAAGTCATAAATTTTCATCATGGTCATGTCATCATTCCTTGTCATCAATTTTCAAATGATTGTCTTTGTCAAAGATTTGCTTCAAAATTGGTTTCTGAATTAAGGAGGATGAATTTGACAAAAGTGAAAGAGGTTTTTGTCAATAATAGACCAAGAAACAAAAACCTCCCTCAGTTTATGCACAAGTGTTATTGTTTGAGAGAAATCCCCCAAATACAGTCACTATAGAAGGGTTTCTGCACATTTGGACAGCTTGACCCGAAGACAGTTTTTCAAAGGTTTGGAGAAGGCATTTGCAGTTCTTGATGGTTCCATTGTGTAGCAGACATCATAAACTTTCCACCCATACCACTTTCAGCCCAAAATTCCTCTAGGAAGGCCTTCAAAATTCCTATCAAAGATCACGTTGTGTTTCTGCTAAGAGCATGCTGCACTTCTGCGAGTCTTGAGTAACCAACTTCAAGATGGGATTCTGAACAAATGGGAAAGTAATTTTGAAACCTGGAGGAGGTTTTTGTTAATAACATACCAAAATACAATAACCTCTCTCAGTTTTTGAATATACTTTATGGTTTGGGATATATTCTATCGTCTTAGAGGCCTATGCTTTCAAAAAATAAAACACTGTTTTTTTCTTGTTATAGTCATATTTTCTTTTTGTGTTTTCCTAATAACAGGGAATGAATTTTTTTAAACCAAGAGAGGTTTTTATCAAAGACATATTAAAAAACAATAACCTCTCTCAGTTTCTAAATATACATTATGGTTTTGGATATATTCAATTCTCTTAGAGGCCTAGTTTTTCAGGAAATAAAACACTCTGTTTTTCCTGTTTTAGTCATGT
Source organism: Picea abies (assembly GCA_900067695.1). NCBI lineage: Eukaryota > Viridiplantae > Streptophyta > Pinopsida > Pinales > Pinaceae > Picea > Picea abies. The sequence goes on from CBVK0100799386.1 coordinate 7,170, forward strand.
TTTTTTGGCATGATTTCCTAACAACTGAAAATGAATTTTTGAAAACCAAGAGAGGTTTTGGTCAAGAACATATTCAAAAACAAAAACCTCTCTCAGTTTTTACACAGGTTTTACTGTCTTGTAGTTACAGGTGTCACTTTGATACCTATTTTTCACAAGTTCGCCAGGCCAGAATTGTTGCGCTTATGGGAAGTCACTTTTGGAACTAATTTTGCAGAGGTAAAATTGTTGTTTTGCATGGTTTAAAGGATCAAGGGTATAATATACATCTCAAGGCTTCCTCACATGTCATCAGTAGCCTCCAAAAACTCCAAACCCTCCAGTTCAAACTTAGAGAGCATGAAACATTGAGTTGTCATTTATGCCATGATAACGTTGTCCTACAAGCCAAAATGAATTATCTACAGCGTTAGGTTGATGATATTACTGCCACCAATAATAGTCTCTGGATGCAATTAAAACACCACAAAAATCCTAAGTCAAAATCCCCCGGGCAAGAGGGAGAATCTTCTAAAGCTAATCCACCCCCTCCTTCACAAGTTAGTCATAAAGGGCAATTTCTTTTTGTTTGCAGTGGGACCTGCAAAATCTTAGGTGTGGGGGTAATGTTGGGCCCAAGATATGATCACTTTTATGACGGTTATTATACACATTTGCCACATGTACATATGTGTTTTTCATATTTTAAAGGAGCTTTTTTGAAGAATTTCATGATAAAATGGTATGATCAGCACAAGGTACGTATAATTCATGTTTAATGATTGTATCAAGTATAATTCATCATGTTTTATGATTTCCAAGAGTTAATTCACGTTTTTCTGGTGTTACAGGGAAAAAACGCACTACGTTTCTAGTTCCGGCACTCATTCCAGTACTTGTTCCAGCACTTGATCTAGCGCTCCGTCCAGGGCCTCTTCCTGCACAAAAACATAGGGTGACTTGGTGGTTATGGTATTGGCGGCCAATGATGGGAAAATCGGGCACATGGGTTTTGTTCATAATTGTCCCCTCTAGCTACTGAGCAACAGACAACTCAATTTCAGTTGTTCAAAGAGGGAGATTATTGGCTCGCTCTGTTTCAGCAGTTAGGGCACTATTAATGAAATTTACCAATTTTAGAAGTGGTTCGAACCTCCTGTGGTCGACCACTTGGAATGTAAACATTATAAATACCACTAGGATGATCAGAAGATTGTTAACCAAGTAGAAGAGCCAATGTATTAGAGACAAATTCGTTTTTTCTCTGTTTTGAGTTTTTACATTGCCAGATTATGCCAGAACTGCGTTTTTGGGTTTTTATGGTGAATTTGACCTGCTGAGTTCGTGGTGTGCTTTTAGAGAGTGACCACGACTTGCTGGGGGGCCCACCAACAGTCTGGTAACTCTTTGTGTGTTGTTCATGCATTTTATAATTTATTTGTCTCTTTATTTCCTATACATGCATTATCAGTTTATTAATTAGTTTGTTGTTGTAGTTTAAATTGTTTTGATTCCCTTTTGCAGGTTAGAATGACGGAGTGTGTTAGAATGCATTAATCTCGTAGATTAGGAACAGATTTGCAAATCCCTAGACTAACCCCATGTGTAATTAGATAGTAGATTGTGCTTTTATTTATGATTTTAGAATCCAATTTAAAACAGAGTTTTTAATTGAGCTTTCTTTGACAAGGATTTGATGGATGGATAGAGTCAATTTCAGTTTTTAATCATAGCTTGCTTATTTCATTTTTATGTAGAATTGGCTTAGCTAGTTGTTGGTTAATGTAATTGTTAGTTTACTTTTAATTTCTATTTTTAAGCATTTCTTTCTTGCAGTTTGAATTGTTAGAATAGATGTAGTATAGTTTCATTTATGTAATTTCCTTTCCTAGGATTAAAATGCAATTGAATTTCTTAGTTAATGGTTGAATCTAGTTTTGCTTATGTAGTATAGAAGTATAAATGATGATCTCGTTATGTTGATGGTTCATATATGAATATGCAGGGTATTTAACATTGTTTTGTCATGGCTAAACTCTCATTGGATTGTTTAATCCATACCTTTCACTTTGCCATTGAGATTAGTATTGAGCTCATACCACTGGAATTATCCTTTGTTGTCAAGTGCCATTGAGATATCATTCGACACCGAAGACATTCACACAACCACTAGCATTATATTTGAATTGTCATAGGTTAAAAGATAGTTTTCCTGCTTTCATAGATATAGTTTCTTGCTTTCATAGGTTAGAATAAAGTTTTATTGCTACTGTAGGATAGATAGCCTTTGCTTTGATAGATTAGATAGTAGTTTGCTTAACATAGAATAAGAATTAGCTGTTAGTTCTTCTTGCTTTCAACAAAATAAATTTCCTTTCATGCATTGCATTGAGCATTTAGATTTCCTTTCACACATTAGAAATAGTTTTGCATTAGGCATTTAGTTCACTTGCCTCTTAGGCTAGATAGTTGTTCAATGAGAAGTTTTACTTACAGTAGTTAGTTGCCTTTGCTTACTTGTCTTTTGCTTTCATAGGTTAGTTAGTTGGCTTTGCTTACTTGTCTTTTGCTTTAGTAGGTTAGTTAAGTGTCTTTGCTTACTTGTCTATTTGCTTTAATATGTTAGATAGGTGTTTTTGCTTACTTGCTTATTTATTTACTTTCATAGGGTAGTTGCTCATTGAATGTAGGTTGGCAAGTTAAAGAAGTTTGCTTTTGTCATTTGCTTATTATGCTTAGTAGTTTGCTTATTGCTTATTGTTGAACTAGTTTGCTTTACATAGGGTTTTACTTGCTTTCTTAGGAACTATCCATCAATCCTTGGCCCAAAAGTACTTAGGTTACCTAGCTTCAAGTTGCTTAGTAGGGTTTGTTCATTAGATAGGTTTGCTTGAGTAAATTAGCCTTAAATAGTTGCCTTCCTTAGTTAGACTATACTCCTACCAGCCTTCTACCTTTGGCATATATTTTGCTACAACTCTAAGTTTACTTACCCTAGGTTGACAATTTAATTGAGGGTAGTTTAGTGTCTTTTTAGTACATATAGAACACCCATCAATCCTTCCAGCTGCAACATAATTTGAGGCATTATCTGTGATAACCTGTACAACATTCTACACCCCCACCTCCTCAACTACTTCATTCAAAAGACGAAATAGTAAATTTGCATCTTTCACTTGATCAAATGCATCCACTGATTTAAGGAACATAGTTCATTTAGGGAAAACAATAAGGAAGTTGAGAATGGTGCGGGATCGTTGATCAGTGCATCCATCAGACATGATTGTGCACCATGTTTTAAACCATGACTCCTTGAACTCTATGAGGTATTCCTTTACTCTTTCAACTTCATTTTTTTTTAAATTTCCCCTAGTATCCTCATAACCAGGTCCCTTGAAGCCCGAACCACATGAAGCTACATCATCCAACATAGGTTGATAATAAACAGACCTTGCAGCATTGAAAGGTATGTCTGTGTCATACCAGCACCTAGCAATGCATTCCCAAGCAGCCTCCCTTTCTATCTTCTTCCATTTGGCATCTGTTGTCGCCCTAATGCACACTTGCAAACGTGAGCTAAGTCCGGCTCA
>CBVK0100799387.1:0-10738 GCA_900067695.1 Picea abies
CTCTCTCTCTACCCTTCTCTCTCCCACCACTCTCTCTCTCTCACTCACTCAATCTCTCCCATTCTCTCCCTCTCTCTCCTCTCTCTACCACTCTCCCCCCCCTCCCTCCATCTACTTTTCTCTCTCGTCCCTCTCTCCCTTCCTCCTTCTATACCCCCCCTCTCTCTTTCTCTCTCTAGCACTCTCTCCCAAGCAATCACTAGAACCAATAGCCAACCAAGGTAGTGTATCTCTCTCCAAAGCTAGCGTATTAATAAAAAAATCCAAACCGTAACCAAAGACCAAGTAACCATTGTAGCAACTGCATCTCTCCACTAGTGATGCACAATCCTTATGCAGTTTTCAAAGTGAGTGAGTGAAAATGAGCTCAAGTGCCCTCTATTTATAGTCCTCCAAGTGACCTAACTGGGTTGAATTCTTCTTTTGGAGTCTAATAATTTAATATAAATTATTCTCTTAAGCCAACTTATCTTCTAGGGTTATTACCCAACTATTTAGGGTTTCTCTTACTTCCTGAAATATTCTAGTCTTGTCAAAGGTTACATGTAGAGGTTAATACCTTATGCAGCTACCGTAACTTCCACACTCCCTCCTAGCTAGGGAGGTATTATAGGTAATGGTCTTGAGCACAAATAGACCATTCATCCAGTAACAACACCAATAGCCACACATGTTATCTCACGATCACACATTACTATCCAAAACTAGTGATAGTCTCCATGGAAATCATAATTCCATCTAATAGAACACAACTGTGTCTATCCATAGTAGTACACAACTACTATCCAATGGTATACAACCACTCCTTGTAGCACACAACTACTAACCAATGACATATATTCACTACCAGTAGATCACATCCACCACAATAGCATACAACTACTGTCCAAAGACATACAGTCTCTACAATAAACACATGATATCATCTGATATCAGTCTGCATCAATAATATCATCAGTTGCATTACATATAAGCCATACTAGCATGATACGAATGCATCATATCTAAGTTGTACAGTTGTGATCCAGAGTATCATCTACATCATCTCTAAGATGTACTAGCATGATGCCAATGCATCATCTCTAAGTTCTATGTCCACCTCTAAGATGTACTTGCATGATGTATATTAGTGCCTCATTGTGTCACCTCTAAGATGTATGATCATCTCTAAGCCGTACTAGCATGACATATCTAGCACGATGCCAATGCATCATATCTAAGTTGTATGACATATATAAGTTGTACTCGCATGATCATATCTAACATGACACGAGCCCTCCTGCATCATCTCTAAGCTGTATGATCATCTCTAAGCCATACTATCATGGCATATCTAGCATGATGCCAATGCATCATATCTAAGTTGTATGCAACCTCTAAGTTGTACTTGCATGATCATATCTAGAATGATGCAGCTCACCAACATTGTCTCTAAGTTGTATTAGCATGAACATAACTAGCATGATGCAAGCATCATCTCTAAGTTGTATGTCCATATCTAGTTGTACTAGCATGATGCTCCAAAAGCCATTGTATCAACAAATACAACCATATATATCGTATCTGAGCTATGCTCGCATGATGCAAGAATCATCTCTAAGATGTATGATCATCTCTAAGATATACTAGCATGATACAAATATGTATTTCACTAACAATACATGATACCACATATCAGTGCTCCTCCCCAACCAAGGAAGTCATCTCCTCCATTTCAACCAAGGCAACAATCTCCAAGAGCCCCATCTTGTCCCTCAAGTATGCAAACTTTATCTTGGACAAAGGCTTCGTCAAAATATCTGAAGTCTTCTCATCAATGAAGATATACTGGAGAACTACTTCTCCCCTCTGGACTTTATCACGGAGAAAATAATACTTGATCTCAATGTGCTTCGACCTGTCATGGAACACTGGGTTCTCTGAGAGATTCACACAGCTCTGATTATCACAATGTATCATGGTCAAATCCAACACCTGATCAAATAGTCCAGAAACCAGCTTATAGAGCCATAATGCTTCTGTACAAGCATCACAAGCTGCAATATATTCTGCTTCCATAGTGTTGAGTGCAACATACTTTTGTTTTCTGCTAGCCCATGAAATCATAGTAGAACCCAAACTGAAACAAATTCTAGAAGTACTCTTTCTATATTTTGCACTCACTGCCCAATCTGAATCGACAAATCCATGTAGATTTACTTCACTGTTTGAGGCATATCTCAAACCATACATTATTTTCCCACGAAGATATCTCAAGATATGCTTTGCAGCCACCCAATGCTCTTGTCTAGGTTCCACCTAGAATTCGCTCAACATGTTCAAAACAAAGCATATGTTCAGCCTGGTATTTACCAAATATATCAAGGATCCAATTAATTGTCGATATAGGGACGATTCTATTGGATTAGAATCATAGTCTCTCAATTTCCTCAAATCTATTACCATGGGAGTTTCCATGGATTTGCAATCAATCATCCCAAACTTCTGAAGGATATTTACAACATACTTCCCTTGTCCTAGGAAGACTTCACCGTGCTTCCACCACACTTGTAGTCCCAAGTAGTAGTGCATGAGACCAAGATCCTTCATATAAAATTTAGTGGATAACTCCTTACATTGATTAATGAGAGGCTCTGCACCTATCGGGAACATGTCATCAACATATAATAGTATAATAATATTGTTTACAACCTTGTAATAAATATTTGTATCAACATGACTCTTGGAAAATACAAGTCTTGTCAAATAACTATCAATCTATGCATACCAAGCTCTTAGAGCTTGCTTGAGTCCATACAAGGCCTTCTTCAATCTGCATACATGGGTTTCATTTTGGTGTACCTTAAAACCATGAGGTTTCTCTATATATACTTATTCCTCAATCACTCCATTGAGAAAGGAGGTCTTTATATCCATCTGATGTAAGCTCCAACCCATGGAAGCTTCTAGAGATATTATGGCTCTGATAGATGTATATCTAGAAATCAGAGCAAACATCTCATCATAATCTTCTCCCTCCTACTAGGAGAATCGTCTAACCAAAAATATCACCTTGTACTTATCAATGCTTCCATCTACACCATGCTTTATCTTATAGACCCACTTTGAAGTGACTACAAACTTCTCTTTAGGTCTCAACTGGACTTACCATACATCATTATTCATGATGGATTGGTATTCTTCCATCATGGCCTCCTACCATTCTTTCTTCTTAATTTCTTCCTCAAAGGTGGAAGGTTTCACATTAACCAAATTTGTCATGAGTGCCACATAACTAGTGAAACTTTTGGGTTCTTTCTTTGTCTAAAAGTACCAGTGGGAGCCTTATTCTTTTTTGCTTCCTGCAAAGTAGTTTCAATCCATGCTGTTCTTTTTCTTGTCTTATGTATAATAGTTGGTTCCACAGATTCATGTGGTGGTTCTTGTTCTTTATTAGATTCTTCTGGAGAACATGTACTTTCTTCTTTGGTATCTTCATGTTCCTCTTCTTCGTTGGATTCTATAGATTCTTCTATAGACTTCTTAAATGGAATTCTTTCATCAAAATTTATGTCTCTACTTATTTCAATATTCTATTGACCTGGAACATAGGTTGTATACGCTTTTGATGATTCACTATAACCAATGAATATTCCTTTGTCTCATGAGGGTTCCAACTTATTTCTCTTATCCTTGGGAACATGAATGTATACAGGACATCCAAATATTCTCAAGTGTTCAACGCTTGGCTTCTTTATTGAGAAGGATTCTTCAGGAGTCATGTTCTTCAATATTCTATGTGGACTTATATTATGAACATAAAAAATTGTCATAGCTACTTCTCCCCATAGAAACATAGATCAAATATGATCAATCATCATTTCCTTGAATGATTCTTCAATGGTTATGTTCTTTCTTTCAACCACACCATTCTGTTGTGGATTGTGAGGGACAATGAGCTCCCTCCTAATCCCAACTTCTTTACAAAAGGCAATGAATTCCTTGGAGGTGTATTCTCTTCAATTATCAGATCTTATTTTCTTGATCTTATTATCTGTTAGGTTATTTATTTCAGCCTTGAATTCTTTGAATTTTCTAAATACTTCATCTTTAGTCTTTAACATATACAACCATGTCTTTCTTGAGAAGTCATCTATAAACATTACATAGTAAATATATCCTCCTAGAGACTTCACTGGCATAGGTCCACATACATATGAATGTATTAGGTATAATATCCCTTTGGATCTATTCTCACTACTTTGGAAAGGTTTCTTAATGTTCTTCCCAAGTGCACATCCTATGCACACACCTTCATGTACTGACTGCAATTTTGGTATTCCTACAACCATCTATTTTAGGGATGAAAAGGCTTGATAGTAAAGGTGAGCAGACGTTCTATGCCATAACTCACTAGGGTTGATTTCGTCATATATTGGGGCCTGAGTATTCTGAACTAGGAGTTTATATAACCTTCCTTCATGGCTTCCAATAACTCTAACATTTTCTATCTTTGAGTCTTTAGACTATACACAAACTTTTCCATCCACAAAATCTACTTTATATCCTTTCTCTTCCAAACAGGAAATAGATACTAGATTCTTTTTCAAACCAGAAACATATAAAACATTACTAAGATGAATACAGTTACTTGATTCATTTTGATAGTATCTTGTCCAATTCCATTGACTACATAAGAGTTCTTGTCTCCAAGCTCTACTTTATGAGGTGTCTCCTTTTCCTTCATTCTTGAGAAATTCTTACGATCATCTACCATATTCCTTGAAGCTCCACTATCGATCAACCAGATGTCATCTTCAATGGCTCCAGTAAGGGATGAATAATAGAAGAAATATACGTCATCATGCTTTGTCTTCTTTGGAGGTTCTTCATCATTGGCAATTGATGCATGCTGCCTCTCTTTTCTCTTCCTTGTTAGTTTAGGACAATTCCTTTTGTAGTGGCCATAATCATGGTATTCAAAGCATTGTACCTTTGGCATATCTCTCTTAAACTTCTTTCTTGAATCATATCTTTTCTTACCTCCATGTATTTTAAACTTTGTTGCAAAGGCTTGAGCATATTTTTCCTCCTGAGGTTTTCCCTTGGAGTTTAACCTTGTCTCTTCTTGTGCACAACATGTCCAAAGTTCTTCTAATGTTGGAAACTCCTTCCTTATATTCATACTTGCAACAAATGCATCCCATGATCTAGAGAGACCATTGAGTACCATGTTCACAACTTCCTTTATTGGGATGGCTTATTCAATAGCTTGTATTTGATCTCTCAACTGGGAAATCCTCACAAAGTATGAAGCTATTGTGTCATCCTTTATCATCTTTGTGTCACAAAGTTCATTCGTCAGACTCATCACTTGTCCAATATTTCAGACTGAGAAAGGTTTGTTAGGGCATCATACATCTTCTTGGATGAGTCAAGATGATAAATGTAGGGTATCAAGTGATCCTTTATAGAGTCCACTATGATACTCATAGCATTTATGTCATTATCCTTGAACTTCTCTAGTGATACAACGTTCTGAGGTTCCTTCTCTTTTCCTACTTCAAACTGTGGTTCCATGATATTTCCTTTCACGATATCTAGGACTTTATTCTTGGTAAGGATGAGGTCAATCCTTGTATTCCATTCTCTGAAGTTTAACGCCCCTTCTAACTTGTTTTTTGACTTCATAGAGTAAGTCATGACTGCTTTGACTTGGTCAACCTTTGACTTTGACCAAAAAATCAAACTTGACACCTTGGCTTGTTGAGAGTACCAGGAGGTGTGCTTGGCTAGGGCACACTAGGCTATCTAGGAATTAGGTCAAGAATTTCACTTAAGGTGCCTCAAAAAGAGGGTTAAGGTTTCATTATTGTAGAAAAACTCTAATTGTAACTGAGAAACCTCCCAATCTACCTTCCAGTGGTTAAACTGTCTGAAGATAGTGTGGGCCCATAGCCTATTAAAATAATAGGTGTACTCATTTCACCATAGACAATATCACTATAGTTTCACCCAGCTAGAGGCACAAAGGCCACCCCGAGCACCTTAACCTTGATAGACAAAATAATTCTAGAAGAAATCACTAGAACCAATAGCCAACCAAGGTAACATACCTCTCTCCAAAGCTAGCGTACCAAGCAGAAATTTCAAACCATAACCAAAGACCAAGCCACCACTCCAGCAAATGAAACTCTCCACCAGTCATGTGCACCACTAGTCCTTATGCAGTTGTGAGAGTGAGTGAGTGAAAATGAGCTCAAGTGACCTCTATTTATAGTCCTCCAAGTGACCTAACTGGGTTGGATTCTTCTTCTAGAGGCTAATAATTTAATATAAATTATTCTCTTGAGTCAACTTGTCTTCTAAGGTTATTACCCAACTATTTAGAGTTTCTCTTGCTTCCCAGGATAATCTAGTCTCGTCAAAGGTTATCTAGAGGTTAATTTCACTATACCCTTTTCCTCGTATAGATGATTTACTTGATCAATTAAAGAATGTTGTTTATTTCACTAAGTTGAATTTGCACAGTGGATACCATTAGATCATGGTTGTAGAATTGGATTCATGGAAGACTACCTTTAAAACCAAACATGGATTGTTTCAGTGGTTATTTATGTCTTTTGGGATTTGTAATGCCCCGACAACTTTCATGCTTGTGATGAATGATGTATTCATGCCATTTCTAGATGATTTTGTGATTGTATATTTATACGACATTCTTATATTTAGTGGGACTTGGGATGAACATGTAAGGCATGTAAAGCAAGTATTGGATACTTTTCAAAGGGAAAAGTTGTATGTAAAATTGTCCAAATGTGAATTTGGTAATACTACACTTGTATACTTAGGTCATATTGTAGGGGGAGGACAATTGAAAATTGATCCTTCCAAGATTGATTTAATTGTAAATTGGCCTAAGCCCAAAAGTGTAGCTGAAATATAAAGCTTCTTAGGTGCAGTCCAGTATTGGAGGAGATTCATTTCAAACTTTTCCTTTATAAAATCTCCTTTGCATGCCTTAACCAGTGTGAAGAACACTTTCAGTGGGGAGGAAAGCAACAAAAATATTTCGACAGTTTGAAGGAAAAGATCAGTACCACACCAGTATTAGCACTACAAAATCTTCAACAACCCTTCGATATCGAGACATATGCCATTGAGTACACCATGATTGTAGTATTGATGCAATATCATAAGTCTATATGTTACCACTCTGAAACTTTTAACCAAGTTGTTGTTAACTATCCTACATATGATAAAGAGTTGTATGCATTAGTTCAAAGAGTAAATAAATGGAAGCACTACCTATTAGGGAAGGAAACAATCATACATAAAGATCATCAACCCTTATAGTATCTCCAAGCACAAACCAAACTACAACAATCTCAACATTATAAATGGATGGGTTTCCTACAACAATTCATTTGGTAATCAAGTACACAAAGGGTACGAGTAACAAGGTAGCTGATATGCTTTCTAGAACTCCTATTGTTGCTTCTATTATTTTGAAGAATGTTTCTTTATCTCATGATAGCTATGTGGAACAATATGCCATTGATGAAGATTTTAAAGAAGTATATGAGAAGCTAACCCATGCTACACAGGTAGAGAACTATTCTCCATAGGGAAAACTACTCTACCATCTTGGAAAGCTATGTATTCCAACAAGTGAACAATTCCATGTAATACGAGAAGCTCACACTTCTCTTGTGTCTGGGCATTCTGGGGTAGGAAAAACTATGGCTCATCTGCAGAGGTTTTGTTACTGGCCTCAGATGAAAGCAATTGTAAATAAATATGTAAAGGGGTCTATAATGTGTTCTACTTGTAAGCCCACTAATAGAAAATTGGGTCTATACTCACCACTTCCTGTCATAGATGATTTTAGGGGCTAAATTTCGCAAATGGGCTAATTTTCATGTTTTTTCCCAAAATCCGATTCTCCAATTTCCATTTTTTCTAAAAATGATTCACCCAAATTCCATAGAATAGAATTATTTTATCTTTAAAATCACCAAAATTTTTATAGAAACTCTATAAAATCCTTAGAAATTTGAATATTTTTACAAATCTATGGCCAAACATTTTACATTTTGCATATGAAGGACTAGTAATATTAGCCCATGTTTCTACATTTTAATATAAATTTTCATCCTTAAAATCACCCCCACTTCTTGTTCCATCCCATCCATGGGAAAGTATCTCCATAGATTTTGTAGGGGGTTTACCAATGTTGAAAATGGGTCATGAATATTTGTATGTTGGAGTGGATAGGTTCAACAAGATGTGTATCTTAATGCCATGTAAAAAGTAGATCACTGCTGAGCAGACTGCTAATATATTCTTTCAGTATGTTTGGGTTCACTTTGGGTTACCCACATCAGTATGTTGGGAAAATATTCATCTCGTTGGGGAAACTCATCTTCTCTGTGAGGTTCTTGGTATTGAAGGCACCAATCTTCTATTTCGACCATCCCAACTAGTTTCAAAGTATCATGGGAATTTGCCTCTTGTTGAGGTCTTGGTTTCCAACCTGTGGCATCTCTTTGTTGTCTGGTAAACTAAGGTCTAGGAGCAGATTGCTTTCTTTCCATAGTAGTAAAATGGCCCATGATTTGGTTATGTACTTGGGTAAACTGAGTACTCATATGATCTATCTTCTTATTCAAGAGGGCAATTGGATCAAGAGCACTGCTGCTGGAAACCTTAGTCGTTGCTTCTACCTTAACACAAGGGTACTAAAAAGGGTCCACCCTCAAATCAAGGAGATTCTCTTCAATGTCAGCACTGTATTCTTTGGCCTATGCTAATGATGTGGGCTTAATCTCCTTCAAAATGAAGTGGAATTTCCCTTCAAAAGCATTCATATAGAGGAGACAGATTGATGCGGATGTAGGGAGGAACTCTGTTAGAATTTGGATGTACAATGTGTCAAATTTGGTATTCAATTAATTTACTGTCTCATTCTCCTTTTTATTTATCTGATTGAATTGAGCTACAAGCATCCCACCGTCTTTCTTTGTTGACTATATACTCTTAAATATCTTGGAAAAATATTTGTAGGACATGAAGTGATTTTCTTGAAGTCCTTTGAACCAAACAAGAGTTTCTTCAGTCAATGATGAAGCCAATAGTCTCATGGATACATCCTCATGCTTAATAATTGCATTGCCCATGTCCTGACGTATGATGTAAAGATGATCCTCAATAGTCACTACATTATTTTCTGGGAACTTTGGAAACCACTTGTTTGACTCTTTTGGCATTGCGTTGGGGTATCCATGGATGGTGGCCATGTTAAGGGGTTTATAGAGGTATTTTTCCCAAGGGTGATCCATTGGAGCAAGGGGAAGGGTACCTTGAAAAAGGGTTTTGACAACAAGAGAATTGAGGGGAGGCCTTCTTTGGTATACCTTATAAGGTTTGAACCTCCCAAGGGGAAAATGATTAGAAGAGGAAGGGTTTTGGGAAGGTGGAGTTGCAAGATGAGCTTCAAGAAGAGATCATCAAAGAAGGTGGAAAGTGAACGTCCCTTGGGTGGATTTTCCAGGCAGGCTAGGGAAGAGGATTTGGGATAGCTTGCCAAAGTGTCATTAGGGGTCGTAAGGGGATTCAAAATCATCCCTAGAAACGACATCAAAATGTTATTGCACAAGTTGTAGGTTGGTAAAATATCGACCCAACCACCAAAATAGAGACAACTAAGAGAGCACCTACCCACTGTCACCCTAGGCAGGTGATCCGGTCACTTTAGAGGTGAGGTAGTCACCTCAAGGGGGGAATCCTAGTGACCCTGAGAGGGATTGGAATGGAAAATGTGATGTATGAATGGATGCCCCTAAAGTTCAAGTTTCTATATGGAAAAGGGAACTTGGTAATGAGTCTTGAGGGTTGTTTGAGGTTTCCAAAGCTTTGAGTGACATGAAAAGAGATAATACCTGCCCGAGACATAAGGACAACCAAGTACACAATGCAATATATCAATTGGACAAACAATTTAAGCTTGATGTCCCTAATAGAAGATGTTATTAATAGTATTTATCAACAATGATATGGCACAATAATCTACTAAACAAATGTTGTAAATCAAGTGAAAGATGAAAGAGATAAACTAGCTAAACACTAGTGCAACTCAAGATTTGAAGACCAAGATACTAGCATAAAAAAGTAAGGTTGTTGCAAACACTTTCTGCAGAAATATAAATCATCCTTATTTCAGTAACAAACAACTTATTACAACAATAATATCAACCACTAAAACCCCCTCAAAGTTTTTCAAAAGGTGTGTTAGGGCTAGTAGTTTATGTGTGCAAACTTAGAGCAGATTCCAGTGGTTGATTTAAGAGTTATTGAAGAAGTTAGATTAGGGTTTCTACAACCCTAATGGATGAAGATGAATTTTTGTAACAAAAATAAGAACTATCCCTTTAGAGGGGATGCCCTAGTGGATGGGAGGTGCTATTGGCAGAATAAACAAAACCCAAATTGCAAAAAGTTGAAATGACCGAAAATCATGTTTTCCAATGTAACTATTTTATTTCTCTAATGCAAAATCTTTGGATTAGCGCATTAAAAGACAAGAAGACATATGGTTATTTAAAATATCAAATCCTCATATTTAATTCCTTGAAGTATTACATGACCAATGGTCTACATAGTGTATAAACACACGGGTTAAGGAGAAAATTTATAAATTGGGACTAACCGATACAAAGTGAACTAGATGCATTCAAAATAGGAATTGGATGTGAAATGA
>CBVK0100799388.1:0-10738 GCA_900067695.1 Picea abies
AGGATCAAGGCACCATAGTGGAGGACAGTTGTCAAAGGATCAACCCTGGTGGGGAACTGATGCCAGGTGGCATCGTGAATCAGGGTTCAGAGGTTCGTGGTTCCAGTGAAACACGACATCGCATATGCCAATTTCCCGATAGGGAAATCCCCGACAGGAACGGAGAAGTATCGGCATCGAGACCCATCGATTTTCGAGGTTTTGTGTAGCACGAGGAACGTGCCCATGAGTTTCACAATAATGCGAAACTCGATTTCCCGATAAGACAAAGGGGAGATCGCAGGGAGAGAGTTCTGTGGGTATTGAAGAGGTCCCAATAAGGGTTAAGAAGAGTATTTTAGCTCTTCGGGCCAATGGAGAAGAAGATCCTGGCAGTAGAAGGCATGCGGGTGGAGCGCGCTGCGTCAGAGTGGTATCAGAGCGGTTATATTTTTTTCTTTCTGTAGAAGAAGAGAAAATAAAAGAATTCACCATGCCACCCAGAAGAGAAAGACAGTCACCCGACCCAAAGGACAGGGAGGTGAGAAGAAGAGGTAGTCTGGCAGGGAATCCGGAACTAGAAAGGCAAATGAGAGATCTTCGAGGAAGACTGGAAGATATGGAGGCAACACAAAGATGCACAGCCAATGTTGGAGATTTAAGTGACTCTGAGGGTGAAGATGAAGCTGAACAACATGGAGAAGTTGAAGCTGAAGATGTATCAAATGAGCAATTGATTAAAGCTATCGCCTGAATGAGTTCTAAGACAAAAATGGACATTCCAGCTTATGAAGGAAGTCTGGATGCAAAAGAGTTGTTAGATTGGATTAGGGCTCTTGACACCTACTTCGACTATGAATACATCGAAGAGGATAAAAAGGTAAGGCATGCTATCACAAAATTAAAGGGACATGCAACACTATGGTGGGATGAGCTTCAGGCAGATAGGCGTTCCAAAGGTAAGAAAAAGATTAAAAACTGGGATTGAATGATTGCAAAGATGAAAGAAAAATTCATCCCAAGGGATTACCAGATCACACTGTTCAGGAGAATGTAGAACCTAAGACAAAAGTTGATGATGGTGAAGGAGTATGCTGAAGAATTCTATAAGCTCAACATCAGAGCAGGTCATCAGGAGGGCGATGATGAAAAAGTTGCCAGGTATATGAATGGCCTGAGGTATGAAATTCAAGATGAATTAAGTATGGAAACCATCTGAACAGTTGAGGATGCTTATCAGATGGCTCTGAAAGCCAAAGAGAAGCTGAGCCGTAAGCAAGGTCAGCGAGGGCGAGGCAGGAGTCAGCCCAGAGGTAAGACAATTTCCCAGGAGAAATATCAGAAGCCCAAGGAGGAATGGAAGAAACCTCAGGGTAATGTTGAGAGGGGTAGAACCTCACAGCGAGGACCACATGTTGAACAGAGGGTGCAGCATACAGAGCAGGGTGGCGGTTATGCTGACACAAACACTTTTCCTCGTACCAGAGGTAGAGGAAGAGGCCGAGGTAGAGTAATCACATGTTTCACATGTGGGAAAATTTGGCACAAGTCATTCGAGTGTCCAGAGAAAAAGAAGGACATCGGAGAAGCTCACATCACTGAAGTGCAGAAGCGTGATGCTGAGGCGAAAGATGCAGAAGGCAAAAGATCGCTTGGAATGCATAAAGTCCTTTTGACACCCAAGAAGGAGGTGGAACCCTCAGTCCAAAGGACAAGACTGTTTAGAACAACTTGCAAGACTAAGGACAGGGTATGCAAGGTTATCGTAGACAGTGGAAGCACAAATAATCTCGTTTCAACCGAGATGGTGGAGAAACTAGCGCTGGAGACAACTGATCACCCGAGTCCATACAAGGTTTTGTGGCTATAGAAGGGACATCAGGTGAGTGTCACTAAACAATGTTTAGTTGAATTCAAGATCGGGGGTTATAATGATAAGATTCTATGTGATGTTATTCCCATGGATGTATGTCATTTATTGTTGGGTAGACCATGGAAATATGACAGAAATGTGATTCATGATGGGAGAATGAACACATATACCCTGGAAAAAGATGGGAGAACCCATATGTTTCTTTTGATAAAGGATAAGGAGGTAAATCCGGAAGTAAACAACACAATACTTCTCATGAGTGGGAAGGATCTTCTTACAGAGATGGAGAAGAAGGAAGATCCACAATTTTTTGTTGTCAGAAAGCCGAGGATTGTTCTGACTAACACAAGAGTGGATGATTTGCCAGAAGAAATTCAAGAACTACTAGAGGAGTTCGCTGACATCATCGTGGACAAATTACCTCATTCATTGCCATCGATGAGGAGTGTGAGCCATCACATAGACCTCATACCGGGAGCTAGTTTGCTGAACAAAGCTACGTACAGATTGACACCGCAGGAAAATGAGGAGGTCAAGAAGCAGGTCCAGGAGTTGTTGGACAAAGTATTAGTCAGAGAAAGTCTGAGTCTGTGCGTTGTTCCGACCGTGCTTAGTCCGAAGAAATATGGAGGCTGGAGAATGTGCATCGACTCAAGAGAGATCAAAAAAATTACCATTAGATACAGGTTCCCATTGCCGAGAATGGATGATCTGATGGATTGCCTGAGTGGGGCAAATTATTTTTCAAAGATTGATTTGAAAAGCGGATACCACCAGCTTCGCAAGAGGGAAGGCGATGAATGGAAGACAGTGTTCAAAACCAATGAAGGGTTGTACGAATGGCTAGTCATGTTGTTTGGTTTGACAAATGCACCAAGTACATTCATGAGGTTGATGAACGAAATTATGAAGGAGTTCATCGGGAAATTTGTAGTTGTATATCTGGATGATATACTGATCTTTAGTAAGACAAAGGTTGAACATTTGAAACATTTGGCCATTGTGATAAGAAAGCTACAGCAGGAGAAGATGTTGATTAATATGAAGAAGTCCTCGTTTATGAAGACATAGCTCATTTATTTGGTGTTCGTCATTTCGGCGAATGAATTAAAAATGGATCCAAGTAAGGTGGAAGTGATTAAGAATTGGCCATCACCTAGAAATGTTTTTGAGGTGAGGAGTTTCCATGGTTTGGCTAGTTTTTACCGAAAATTCATCAGGAATTTCAGTGGAATTAGCAAAGCAATGATGGACACAGTCAAGAAAAGACATAAATCTTTTGATTGGACTGAAGAGGCAGAAAAGAGCTTCAATCTGTTGAAGCGGAAGATCACAGATCAACCAGTGTTGGTGTTTCCAGATTTTTGGAAGATGTTTCAGGTGAAATGTGATGCAAGTGGCTTTGCCATAGGAGCAGTCTTGAGCCACAAGGACAGACCAATTGCATATTACAGCAAGAAGTTGGATGAGGCAAAGGTGAAGTACTCAACGTATGATAAAGAATTTTATGCTATCATACAAGCATTCAAGAAGTGGAGGCATTACTTGATCCCAAAGGAATTTGTTCTATATAGCGATAATCATGCATTATAGTTTGTGACTCAGCAGGAGAAGTTGAATCAAAAACATATAGTTTGTGACTCAGCAGGAGAAGTTGAATCAAAAACATAGAAAATGGGTAGAGTATATGCAGAATTTTACATTTGTAATTAAACACGTTTCAGGGACTGCTAACAAAGTGGTTGATGCTTTGAGCAGGAAATGTTTATTGTTGCAAGAGTTCCAAGTCAATACATTGGGTTTTGAAAACCTTAAAGACATGTATGCAGGTGATGCAGATTTTGTAGAAGCATACGAGGCAGCCAAGAATCCAGTTCTCAGAGATAGAAGCCCGTGGATGGATTACATGATCCAGAATGGACTGTTGTTCAGAGGAAATCAATTATGTATTCTGAATTTCTCCATGAGGGAGAACTTGATGAAAGAAAAGCATAGTGGAGGCTTGGTAGGGCATTTTGGCCAAGAAAAGACTTATGCGAAGCTGAGCGAATCATATTTTTGGTCGGGGATGCATTCATAGGTCAAGCGATTTGTTGACAGGTGTCGGGTTTGTCAGCATTCAAAAGGGAGAAAGCAGAATGTAGGTTTTTATCAGCCATTGCCCATACCGGGGAGGCCATGGGAGGCGATTAGCATGGATTTTGTATTGGTTTTGTTGAGGACGCAAAGAGGGGTTGATTCTATCTTTGTGGTGGTCAACAGGTTTTCAAAGATGGCACATTTCATTCCATGCCAGAAGACTAGCGATGCGACTCAGATCGCAAACTTGTTTTTCAAGGAGATCATTCGACTCCATGGATTGCTGAGAAGCATAGTTTCGAACAAAGATACGAAGTTCATTGGACATTTTTGGAGGACCTTGTGGAAGAAGATAGGAACTAACCTGGCATTTAGTTCGGCTTACCATCCACAGACGGATGGACAAATGAAAGTGGTCAACAAAATTATGGGAGACTTGTTGAGAAGCCTGGTGACAGAGCACCACAGCAGTTGGGATAGCATATTACCCCAGGCAGAGTTTGCATACAACGATTAAGTGAACAGGAGCACAGGAAAGAGTCCATTTGAGATTATATATGGCAGGCAACTGATAGGAGTTTCTGAACTCAGGGAGTCAGAACAGACTGCTACTAGCACCGCTAGTGCCAAAGAGTTCGCTGAAGCAATGAAGGAACTTCACAGTAAGGTGAAGCAGTGACTGATTGATTTGAACCAGGAATATAAGCGCAAAGAAGATCAGCATCGGAGACAACATCAATTCGAAGTTGGTGATCTAGTTCTGGCACATCTGAGGAAGGAAAGGTTCCCAAGGGGAACATACAACAAACTGAAGATGAAGAAAATTGGGCATGCAGAGTCCTGAAGAAATTGGGAGAGAACGCATATGAGATTGAATTGCCGGATGACATTGGAATATCTCCAACATTCAATGTTTCAGAATTATATCCATATAAGGCTGAGGGAGCAGGAGATGGAAGTAAAGAACAGCCAAAAATCCAGTGGCAGAAGCAGATGCCGATTGTCGAGAAGCCGCAGATAGAGTGTATACTGGACAAGCGAGTAGGTAAAAAGACTAGGAGGAAAGAATACTATGAGTACCTGGTCAAATGGAAGAATCACCCAGTGGAGGATGCCAGTTGGGAGACAGATGCATAAATTCAAAAGCATGGACAGACCGTGCAGGAGCTCATGGACAGGAGCCCATGAAATCTTTCAAGTCGAGGAGTATGATGTAGGAGCATCGTCCACGACAAGTGAGCCAGCATGGAAGGAAATGAACAGCTGGACAAGCCAACATAATTTTTTTTGAATTTTCATTCAAGAGGATGCACCAATGTATAAATGCACCATTTATGAAAGCACCTTTTGTATATTGTATCAGACCTCGATCCATACGCTCTTGTCTGAAGTAGATAAGGAGGCATTTAATCTAGTTAATGCAGGTAGATAGGATTTATTTCTATATTAGACAGTTTTAGATTTCAAGAGGGAAAATGGATATAGACACCCTCACTTGTACATTGTAACATTATTCTCAAGCATCCAGAAGAGAAGAGCAAGCAGAGAATTCGTGGAGAACACCCATGTACAGATGTTGAATTAATAGAATGGAATTCTGATTCAAATTCATGGCTGGTGTTGTTTCTCTGTGTATGTTGTTTAGGTTCTCATGAATGTTTGTTTTCTGGTGATGCATTTGCTTTGTATATGCTGTGCATGTGATTTCAGGTTTTAGCTGAAGTCTAAAAAGAGAAGAGAATCAGTTTCAATGGTTTCTCTATTCTGAGCCAAGAGCTACCCATAGAGAGTGCAGTGGAATTTGTCCGCAAGGAGTGCGTGACTACAGGGTTCAGATGGAGGGGGGTGCACAGGCTGAACGAAGACTCAGAGTTATGATTTTGAGCAAGGACATTGAAGACTGCTGCTGCAGGAGTGCGCAGAGTCAAACAACTTCAACCCTTCGACGTTGTTGAAGATTTTCCGCAAGGAGTGCGAGCAAGTTAGTTCTTGCCGAGGACTTAAGGTCGAAGCAAGCTCAGGAGGGATAGGTCATTGAAGTCATTGGAGAATAACAGAGCTAGTCGTGTGATAGACCAAAGGGAAGCATCGCAGGTTAGCAAAAGAGCATGTGAATGAGTCTCAATAGGGAGGCACTTCGTAAAATATCATGGATCTGTTAAAGAAAGAACGAGTGGACGAAATCCTCGAGGAGATTCCGCAAAGTTTCAGGGGCCATTTGATCTTGTAGAGGTGCGAGAAGGTTATCAGCACAAACGATAGGAGGTTCAAAGCTCAGGAGGACAAGATCCATCGGAGCCGCATGTGGCATCGCATATCGGGGATTCGCAAGGTGAAGCGTCAAGGGTTCGCAGTGAGAGTTACAATATCGCGATCCGCGATATCCCGATAGGATCGAAACCATTGATCGTGTGGGATGCATGTCAAGAGATCCCAAAGCGCAGGATTTTAGAGAATCAGGGTTCTCAATGACAGAGAATGCTTGCATGTTGGATTCATGATCCGCGATATCCCGACGGTGACGTGGCAGTGTGGGTCCACATGTACTGGTGGAGTACAGGTGGCATCATATCGAGGATTGGGGAAATACAAGTCCCAAGTCCATCGACATCAGAGATCGCGATCTCGCGAGATCCGAAACCCCGATAGAAGTATAGAAGGCGGAGACGTCAAGTCCCCACGTGTATCGGGGAATCGACACATCGGGGTTCAGCGGTTGGAATTTCAACTTGTCAACATCACGAGTAGTGATTCTCTTGTAGGGAGAACTCTGATGGAAAGGGGGAGAAAGTCAGTGATTGACCTGTATCGGGATTCGGGGAATCATAAGGCATAAGGGGTGTGACTACAGAATTCACGAAATCGTGAATTTTGATTTCTCGATCGGTAAGGGAGATCAGTAAGGAGTTGTTGTGGGTAAAGAATTCCCGACAGGGAATTAGAGGAGCATTGATGCTCTTTGGGCCAAGATCAGAGAAGGTCTTGAGGAGGCAGACGTGCTCTATGGAGTGCAGACTGCACCAATCTGCCCATTTTCTTGGGTGTAGTAGGGTGATGAATGTTCTTGCCATATCCCAAGATTTGATGTTAACTCGGTCATCATCTGGTTCTAAAAGTGACTGCCATGGTCAGTGACAATCTCCCTTGGGACGTCGAACCTTGCCATTATCTGATTGAATAAAAAGAGAGTTGCAGTCTCTCCATCATCTTTAAATGTTGGCATAGCTTCGGCCCACTTTGTGAAGTAGTCAACAACTATGATGATATAGCAGTGCTCCCTTGCTGAAAGAGGGTTGCATGTAGTGTAATCGATCAACCAATTAGTGAAGGGACCAACTGTGATGATAGGAAACATGGGAGCGGGATGTGCCCTCATGTTCTGAGAGAAGATTTGGCATGGGTGGCACCTCTTGACCAATTCGACACAATCGTTGATAAGTGTCAGCCAAAAGTAACCTGTGCGTAGAATCTTTTGGGCTATTGCCAACACAGACAAGTGACCACCACAAGCTCCGGTATGGAAATTGTTAAGCATGATAACTGCCTCTTCATGAGTGAGACATTGGCGTAGGATGCAGTCTACACCTTTCCTATACAATGTATCATCGAGTATGAGATCATTCTTAGCCTGATGGCGTATGCGTTGATGCTCATCACGAGAAGCAGTAGTGGGGCACTTCAAAGTATGGAGATATATAAGTATATCTCTATACCAGGGATCTAAATAGGTGATCAGAAACATATATCCTCTAATAGGCGACTCTTTGGGCACAAGATCACCTGACTCAACTGAAAGTTCCAAAATAAGTTCTGTGAAGACCAGTGACTTTTTGGACTTCGATGAAATGAAATCCAAGTCAAAGTCCTGGAGGATGACTATCCATCTACTGATTTTTCTGCCTATTACTCGTCGTGTCAACATGTACTGAAATGGATTCACGACAATAATGACGGTGGTCTTGCGAAACAAAACATAATGACAGAACCGTTGAACAGCATGGACTACTACCAATGCAAGTTTTTCGATATGATAATAATTGAGTTCCGGTCCTATGAGGCCTCAGATCAGGTAATAGATGACATATTCTGAGAGCAAGTCATCTTCCTGAACTAAGACCATGCCAATGGTTGACTCTGCTACAACTAGATATAATAGGAAATCCTTTTTATAGTTAGGTGGCCAGAGCAGAGGGGTAGTTGTGAGTGCATTTTTCAATGTGGAAAAAGAACATTGAGCGACATCGTCCCAATAAAAAGGAATGTCTTTTTTAAGTAAGCACATGAAGCCCTTGGTGATCTTGGCGTAGTTAGCGATAAAGAATCTTATAAAATTTGCCTTTCCCTGTAGGCTTTGAAGTTGAAGGATTGTGCTTGGGGGGGGCAACTGAATTATTGCCTCAACCTTGAGAGGATCAACCATGATCCCTGTTGTTGACACTATGAAACCTAACAATCATCCTGACATTATGCAGAAGTTGCACTTGTTTGGATTCAAGTGAATCCAAAAGTAGTGACAATGTTCGAAGATGGGTCAGAGGTGTGTGGGATGATCCATTCTCTTGTGAGATCGAGATGCTAAATCATCTAAATAGGCCTCGACTATATGCTTGAGGTCATGGAAAGAAAAATACATAGCCCACTGAAAGGTGGCTCCAACATTTTTGAGACCAAAAGGCATCTTATGATATACGAATGTACCCCATGGACAGATGAATGTTGTTTTGTGTTTGTCTTCGGGTTTGACTTGTATTTGATTATATCCAGAAAAACCATCCACGAAAGAAAAGGCCTCACAACCCGCACATTCATCAATGATCTAATCGATGAAAGGTGTGGGAAAATTATCTTTGGGACATACCTTGCTCAAATCACGGAAATTTGTACATACATAAATTGTGCCTTATTTTTTATTGACCAGCATAAGGTTTGACACCCATTGGGTCAAATGGATAGGATAGATAAAACTGACCTTTAGTAATTTTTCAACCTCAACCTTAATGGTTGTTTCTTTCTTAGGATTAACTAGACGAAGCTTCTGCTAAACAGGCTTGGCATCAGGATACATTGTGATTTCATGTTCAATTATTTTTGGATCGATACCTGGAATTTCCTCATAAGACTAGGAAAAAACATCACAGAATTCTTTGAAATATCTGTATAGAGTTGAATCTCTTTGGGGGAGCAGTCTGCTCCGACGAAAACATTCTCCACGACACTAGGGTTTCGGGAGATATTGATTGGTATGGTTTCAGTGATGGTTTCCATATTACCCTCAGCATAAACTTCATGGGTATCTAAGAGATTAATAAGACAAGACCGATCTCCCATCATAGTCACGGTGAATTCTCCTTCTTTGATTCAGCTTAACTCTGGGAGGAAGTATGATCTGTGACGAAGATCATCCCAAGGTTTGTTTGGACTAGTCATTTCTTCAATTATTTCTTTGTCAGAGGGCAAGACCAAGTCTAATGAATCAGTGCCAGCGAGAGAACACTGCAAAACCAGAGATTCTGGGTTCGGTCCCTAGTATGGTTGCCAATTCTGTTGTGAGGGAAATCCCCTTACGGACTAGCAAATAGGGTTATCTTATGCATGCAGATATGACCAAAATAAATCTACTTTCTACCCTTTTCCCAAGACTTAAACCCCATTCCTTTTCATCAAACACATGGTTAGACCAACATACCTTGTTCTGGATGTTCGATGTCAATCCCCCCTTCACACTTGATCGCTTGTTGGCAGCTATCCTCTCAAGATTGATCTGCGTACAAAACAAGAAACAAACTACACATGCATTTTACCTATAGACTAATGGGTTAGAGATTCAAACATATATTTACTGAACTATGAAGAACTAATATAGTGGGACGGGAAAAGAATTTATTTATTATTAACTCTAATGAATCAACTTACACTATCGAGATTGGCCACTGCTCCGCGAATCCTGATCCTGGGCTCCTCTTCAAATGTCCTCCAACTTCTTTGCTTTGTATCTCTTCTTGCACAAGGCACAAACCAACCCCTATGTTGACAAAACCTGGTTGAGGATTATCAATCATCGGGACCATGGATGCCCCCAATGTAGGGTTAGGTCTGGAGAAAGATAATTGATTGATGGTCACTATCCGACCCTCATGTGAAAACAAAAAGACCCAGAAAACTGTAGCAACCACAGCTTGCATGGCATAAGTCCAACTGCTTCATAACAAGAGGTTATAGTTGAGGGGAGCATCGACTACCTCTACTTGAAAACACATGGTCTTCCCTCCTAACTACACTGGGAAAGAAGGAATGATACCATGTGGTCAGAATGAACGACTGTCGAAAGCGGTGAGGAGAGTAGGTGATGGAGACAAAACGGGATGGCCAATGGCCTTCCAACATGCCAACGACATAAGGTAATCAAAGGTACCCATCAAATATGGGCACAAACCAACCCCTACATTGATGACACTTGGTTGAGAATTATCAATCATCGGGACCGTGGATGCCCCGAATCGAGGGTCGGGTCTGGAGAAAGACAATTGACCGATGGTCACTATCCGACCCTCATGTGGAAACAACAAGACCCAAAAAACTGTAGCAACCACAACTTGCATGGCATAAGTCCAACTCCTTCCTAACAAGAGGTTACAGTCGAGGGGAGCATCGACTACCTCTACTTCGACACACACGGTCTTCCCTCCTAACTGCACTGGGAAAGAAGGAACGAGACCATGTGGTTGGAACAAACAACCATCAAAAGTGGTGAGGAGAGTAGGTGACGGAGACAAAACGGGTTGGCCAATTGTTGGTCACTATAATTGC
>CBVK0100799389.1:0-10738 GCA_900067695.1 Picea abies
TTTGACCAGCCCACCATGAGCATTGAGCTCGGATTTGGTGTCAAATCGACTTGGGAGCTGATCCATTAGTGGTTGGGAGGCCGACCAATTTCAATAAATGCACCATTTAGCAGGCACACGGGTTTTTCACCCAACAGCCGCACCTCGTGTGCGCAGGCACGCCTTGTACGATGTTGTTGCGCACGCGCACTTGCGTCCATGTTCTGTAAAGCGCATTTGAATTTTTGATCATTTTGTATAGTTTTGACCCTTTTGCTGTGCTGTGGAATTAACCTTGTGCCATGAATGACTTCTTTTCTGTGTTGATGATGCAGAGTTCTTGTCGCCACGTGCGGACGAAATTTCAGTGATAACAACTATGTTTCAGCATCTGTGTTCCAGCATATGTGTTCCATCATCTCTGTTTCAGCATCTGTGTTTCAGCTCTATTTCAGCACTGTGTTCCATCTCTGTTACAGCACTGTGTTTCAACTTCTGTTCCAGCTCTATTTCAGCACTGTGTTTCAGCATTTATGTTCCATCATCTGTGTTCCAGCATCTGTGTTCCAACATCTGTGTTCCAGCATCTGTGTTCCAACATTTGTGTTCCACCATCTGTGTTCCAGCATCTGTGTTTCAGCTCTATTTCAGCACTGTGTTCTAGCTCTATTACAACACTG
This sequence comes from Picea abies, assembly GCA_900067695.1. NCBI lineage: Eukaryota > Viridiplantae > Streptophyta > Pinopsida > Pinales > Pinaceae > Picea > Picea abies. The sequence goes on from CBVK0100799389.1 coordinate 660, forward strand.
TGTTTTAGCTTCTGTTCCAGCTCTGTTTCAACACTGTGTTTCAGCATCTGTGTTCCAGCATCTGTGTTCTAGCATCTGTATTCCAGCATTTGTGTTCCAGCATCTTTGTTTTAGCATCTGTGTTTCAGCATCTGTGTTCCAGCTCTGTTACAACACTGTGTTTCAACATCTGTTCCAGCACCGTGTTTCAGCATTTGTTCCAGCACTGTGTTTCAGTGTGAGTTACAGCCCTGTGTTTCAGCCTGATACAACTTTGTTTCAGCATATGTTACTTCTCCTTCACTTTGGAATCCTTTCTAGCAAATTTCAGACATTTGCAATTTCTGACGGGGGCTCTCCGTTCGTTTCCTTCTCCCCAAACTCTAAGGGATTGGTTCATGATCTAGCAATTGGAAGAGTGCAAGAGGGCAATGTGGGTTCATGGGATCTCCACATTATTCATGATTCCATTTACTAACAGCACCCCAGCCTCCAATAACACGCCTTTGTTGGCTTCCTTATCAGCCATTCCGTTGTGGTCCCTTAACACATGGAAGAATTGATAGGAGTTCAAATTCCTTAAGAGGAGGCGAATTTTATCAAGGAGATTGTTGAGATTAGTGCTTTGAGTTGTGGAGTGTTTGATCATGGCCTGTATTATTATTCTGGAATCGCCTATGATTGTCAAGTCCTAGGTTCTGAGTTTAATTGCCTAGTGCAGACCTTGCCAGAGAGCCAATGCCTCAGCTCTGTTATTGGACTCTATACCGAGTCCAATAGCATATTGCATTATTATGTACGCTTTGGGATTTTCTATGATGCCCCCTCCTCCATCCTGGCCTGGGTTTCCTTTCGAGGCCCCATCAAAGAAAAGGATAGGCGTTTTAATATTACTTTTCCATTTTGTAAATTCATTCCCACTTTTTCTGATCTCCCAGCTTTCCTGGATTGGATCTCTTCTCTTTTTTCTTTCTAATCCTGGTATATTGAAATAGGCTATCCAACTCCCCTCTTCTTCATCCAACTTGTGTAGCTTTACTGTGGAGAAGAGGTGAGCAGATGATTCCCCCAGCATAGCTTGAATTTTAGTGGCAATTCTGACTTCACTCAATTGACTTTCTTTGAAGATTCTGTGATTCCTCTCTAACCAGAGATTCCATAGGACAAATTTTGGTAGTAATCCCCATATCAAGAGAGTTTGGTTTATTTTCTTATCAGAAAAGGGGAACAAGGATTCCCATTGGAGGAGTAGACCTATTACATTAGTTGGGAAATTGGTTGTTGGTTGGGATCCTGTAACCATCATCCAGACTTCTTTTGAATAGCTGCAATTTAGGAGAAGATGGTCAGTTGTTTCTTCCTCATGGAGGCAGAGAGGGAATCTAAAGGGTCCTTCCCATCCCCTTCGTCTGAGGTTCTCCCCTGTTAGGATACTCTTGTGCACCAGGGTCCAAATGAAGAGGTCAATTTTTGGGAGGGAATGAAGATTCCAGATTGTTTTCCAAAGAGCCAGATTTGGCATAGAAGTGGGGATGGAGTTGAAGAGATGGTAACCCTCTACTGTGGTGTAAGCCCGAGTGCTCCTGCCCCATCCTCTTTCATCTTTACCTATCTTTTTTAGGGGGGCTTTCCCTTGAAGACACTTCTTAAAAGCATCCCATTGACTGTCTAGTATAGCTGGTCTGTTTGGGACATCCCACCCTTGCCAAAGGTGGGGCCTTTCTTCTCCCCATACTGAAATGTCTGAGAGTGTTAAGATGTTTTGACTGTCCATCCAGCTTTTGAGGCCTTGTAGTTCCTGGAGCTGATCTAGCAGTGGGTCACCCATTATTGAGTCTGTCCAGATTCTTATTTTCCTACCATTTTTCGGTACCCAGGTTAGATGAGGGGTGAAGTGAGGGAGCACATTTTTGCATAGCGTGAAGATAGGGGAGCTTTTCAACTCCTTACAAGGGAGTACTAAACTTTTGTCCCGAGACCCTCGAAAGTATTTCCTCCAGAGAGCACGCTTACTCCAAGTGGTTTTGCCAGTGATCATTTTCCAGAGAAGATTTGCTCCTAAGGCCAGATTTTGGATCCTTGTATTTTTTAAATTGAGACCTCCTTCTATGAAGGGTTTTGTTGTTTTTTCCCAGCTAATCAGGTGCAACGTTTTCTTTTCCTGCCTTCCTCCTTCCCACAAGAATATTCTCTGAAAAGCCTCGATTTTTTGGATGACTGTGGCTGGTGCTAACAATAGCGAGCATTGATAGATGGGGAGACTAGAGACTACAGCCTTTATCAGGACTGTCTTCCCTGCTAAGTTCAGCCAGTTGGCCCCCCAAGAAATGAATTTATTCTTGAGTTTTTCTGCAAGATGGCTCCAGTGAGAAGCTCTTGGGGCATATTTAAAGATTGGAACTCCCAGGTACTTAAAGGCCTCCCAGTTTGTGTGCCCCTCCATCCCGAGAACTCTTGTTATTCTCAGAATTTCATTTGGGGTGATATTCCAGCCATAAATGTTACTTTTAGTCTGATTTATTTCACTGCCAGAGGCTACTGCATAGGCGTCTAGATCTTCCTTGAATTTTTTTGCTATGATTAGACTTTCTCCTCCTAGCAGCAGGGTATCATCCGCAAATTGTGCATGGTTGATGTCTTTCACCCCTTGTGCTATTCTTAGACCATGTAGATCGTTATTAATTTGGGAATTTTCCAATTGATAACTGAGAACTGAAGCTTGAATTGCGTAGAGCAGTGACGACAGAGGGTAGCCTTGCCTTAGACTCCTGGAGGCCTTGAAAAATGCAGTTACCTTCCCATTCACTAGGGGGGCAATCTAAGGAGATCCAATGTAATCTTTTATCCAGCTTATAAAATGTAAATCGAATCCAAACTTCCTCATAACTTCAAATAGAAATTCATGTCTGACTCTATCAAAAGCATTAGCTAGATCTAATTTAATGACCATACCTTTTTCTTTCCTTAAGACACTGGAATGAATCGATTCTTGAACCAGGATGATGTTGTCGGCAATGTGCCTACCTTGGACAAAGCCGCCTTGATTTTCAGGAATGATGAGTGGGAGAGCTGCCTTGAGGCGGTTGGTTATTACTTTGGCAATGATTTTATAACTCGTATTGCATAAGGAGATTGGTCTGAACCTATTGAAGGAAATCGCTCCTTTTTCTTTCGGGATAAGTGCCAGAAAGGAAGAGTTGGTGCTTCCTCCCATCTTGCTGGCTTCCTGTGACTTCTGGATCATTTTGGTTAGATCCTTTTTAATGATTTCCCAGCACTGCTGATAGAATCTAGCAGTGAACCCGTCTGGTCCCGGTGCTTTATCTGGGCTCATCTGATCAAGGGCCTCCTTTATTTCTTGATGCGAAACCTCTCTTGTCAACTTGTTGTTTATGTCTTCAGTTATTAGCTTTGGAATAACCATGAAGGGGTATCCCTGCTGGTCCAAATCCACGTCCTTTGGGTCTGTGTATAGCTTCTCAAAGGCTTCATAAGATGCTTGTTTGATGCCATCTGGATCTGCAATTGTTTTGGTCTGGACCTGAACTTCCATCACTGCCTTATATTGTTTCCTTGCTTCCGCTTGTTTATGAAAGTAGTTTGTATTGCGATCTCCTTCTTTTAGCCATAAGCTTCTCGACTTCTGCCTCCAATAGTTTTCCTCCATTCTGCAAGCTTGGTGCCATTGCCTTTGAAGGTTGTCCTCCTACTGCAATAGTTCTGGGGTGATCTCCTTCTATTCCATTACCATCTGATGAGCCTCGAGATGGATTTGGGATGCTAGGCGCATTTCTATTGGGCTCGCTTGACTCTTGGCCCATGACTTCAGAGAAAATTTCAGCCTTTTAATTTTTTCCTCCCACACGTAGGATGTTGAGCCTTGAACTGTGGTGGCCCATACTCTTGTCACCAGCTCTGTGAACTCTTTATCATTTAACCAGTTTGGGCTGAATATAAAGGGGATGGGCCCTCTGACTTGGAATTTTTTGATTTCTAACCATATCGGTTTGTGATCAGAAGCGCTATGGGGAAGAATTTCTACCTTTGCTTCGAGTCCTAGCAGCAGGAGGGAGCTTTGTACGAGGAATCTGTCTAGTCTGGCAACGATGTGCCCAAGTCCAATTCTCTTATCGGTCCACGTGTAGCGACCTTTGGTTGGCTTAATGTCAAGAAGGTCCCATGCAGAGGCTAAGTCCTCTACCCATTCTCTGGCTGGGTCTCTCACTATCGAGCCGCCTCTCTTCTCATCCTGGGCTAGAGTTACATTTAGGTCTCCTCCAAGGATGATATTGGAGAGATTGTTTTGTTGGAGGTATTCCTGCAAGGACTCCCAACAGTGTTTTTTTTCCCCCAATAGTTGTGGAGCATAAATATTAAAGATGCTTACCTGGCAGCCCATGTCTTTGTGGATAAATCTGGTGTGAATCCAATGCATGCGGATGTCAGAGCTAAGCATGTCTATTTTGGAGACGTCCCACATTGTGCAGAGCCCTCCTGAGGCCCCCCTGGCATTTTCGGCAACTCCGAGGCTTCCTTTCCAAACATTAGACAGGGTTTTGAGTGCATCTTGCTGGCTCATTTTAGTCTCCTGGAGCAATAGGACACTTGCTTTCGAGATTTTGAGAATATCTTTTAACGCTTCTTCCTTCTTTTTACTACCCATTCCCCTACAGTTCCAGGAGGTTGTGATCATTATAAACCTTGGGGGGGGGATGGCCTCCTTGGGAGGCTTTGGCCTGCTTCCATGTGTTATGAGCTGTCATCATCTTTTGGATGGTGGGTTGTGACCCATTGAGCACCTCTTTATAGGCTTCCTGGTTCCGCTCAGCGTTTTTTGATTTTCGGCCTCTTCCCTTTTTCTTTGGGGTGGCCCAAACCTCATTTGCTTCATCTGGTTTTCTTCCTATAGAGATCTCCCCTTCCTCTATGTTCTGATTGTCGTCCTACTTCTAGGGGGAGTTTTTTTTCATCCCTTCTTCTTATGCTCGCTTATTCCCCTTGTCTTCAAGATTCTGACCTTCCTTTTCTCCCTTTTGAACTTCTTTATTTGGATCTTGTTCTCTTTCCTCCAGTTCTGTGGATAGGATTCTGAAGTTGTTCTCCTTTTTTGTGGTTTCTGAGGGTTTGGTTTTCTATGGTTCTATCTTCTCATTCCTGTGGCCTCTTGCTCTTGATCTCCCTTTCCGGGCTTGCTACCAACCTTCGTCCCCTTCTTTTTCAGTGGAGGGGGGTTTTTTTGGACAGTTTCTTTGGAAGTGGCCATATTTGTGGCAGCCTCTGCACTTGAATGGAAGTTGTTCATAATCCATCTTTTGGAAGTGTTTTCAGTTTCCGACCTTTAGCTTTATTGCTTCTGGTAAGTGATCCGTCAGGATTTTTCGAAATGACTTATGGTTGAGTTTTTATTTGCATGCATTAAATGGCCATTGGGAAACTTAATGAAAGAATGAGAAAAGAGAATGAATTATACAGCCATAGACATATATGCAAATCTGAAATGCACTGAAAAGCAACAAACCATAATGCACAGGTTGATAACGGAGTTCGGCACAACTTTGCCTACGTCTTCGGGCCTTTTCTATGTGAGGGAGGCTTCTTTATTTCTTTTTGAAAGCTTATTAGTACATATTTACAATTCCAAATGGCTTCTAGACTGATCTAGTCATGTTCGTCCAGATCTCTAGAATCTTGCACAACTTACGGCACCTGAAACGGATGTCCCGAGCTCTCAGAAATCGTCCGACAACATCTCCTCCTCAACAACTTCTCTGCCTCAAACTGGCTTAGACCTGGCTTTGCCTCAACATCTCTGCTCTCCAAAACCATCCAAAATATCTCCAAAGGCTTACCCTTTGGCCTCAAAATGGCCTTGGTTAAATAGTGGGAAAGTTGGTTGTCAATCTCCAACTTCCTCCCAAACATTAGGCTCTAAAAAAGCCCAATAACCCCCAATTACATTAAAAATTGGTTTAATTACATTTAATAAATCAAAAGTGGTTAAATAACCCACTTTTAAACTATATAATTGGTTAAAAATTAGGTGCATCCCCCTTCTCGTTGGGCGTGTGCACCTTTTATGGTCACATGCAAACCAATAGGGCCAAGCGCTAGACAAAGGCTAAGCTTTGGCCTGCTAACACCTTTTCCGCGTTCAACACTGGTCATATTGGCACCTTACATATGCCCATGGGCCATGGGCCTTGGCTTGACCATTGAATAACCAAACTTCAACCATATTTCGGGCCATAAAAACATATAACTGCCTGTTTTGAAATCCCAACATGTGGCTCCTGTGCAACCAATAACCACGCACAATGTTTATATTGTATATAATTAGGGTTAGGGCTAAGCCTCGGCCCCACCCCCCTACCATTATACACCAAAATTAAACTTAAATAAATTTAACTTCATACGTATACCAAGAAATATACAGTGGTGTAACGGTCGAGCAAACGGTGTTAAGGCGTAGCGCGAAGGGGAGGTCCGGGGTTCGAATCCCCCTGGCCCGAAAAACTTTTAACATAGACCTCATTGGCTAAACCTGGGGTGCCACGTGGAAACCTGTGATTGGGCCATGTGGCACTTTAAAAACCAATTAACACATGACACGTGTCAGTCGCCCATTGGTCCACGTCACCTACCGCGTCGACTTTCGTACATCCAGTCAGCACTGCCACATCAGCGCCACATCACTTCCGTACAATCTAGTCATCATGCCATGTAAGCCTACCACATCAACTGCTGACGTCACCCTGCCATGTGTCACCCTTTCAGTGGTGACACGTGTCACCTCGGGATTGGTCCAACTGCGCGCCAAAAATGCCAAATCTTCCTGACATGTGTCACGCTCTGGAGCCGCCACATGTCCTGTATGGAATCTACCACATGTCGTCGTATGGACCTGCCACATGTCTCTGTATGGACTAAAAAGTGTCTTGTACGGACTGTATGGACAGGTACAGTCAACATCCCAAAATTTTGCCTGTTTGTCTTGGCGGACAGAATGTGATATCTTCTTCATACGGACTCCGTTTGACATAAAAATTATACCACCAAAATCAGGAAGACGAGCCAGACGCAATGGTGTTGGTTTCGTTGGATTCTGAGCACTTTCTTTTTTGAGCATTTTTCATGCCCTGACAGCCTTCTGAATCCAATTTCAGATCACACCTCCCAACAATAATACCTTTTGGTCCCCAAAAGGTTACTGACCACTGGACAGGCTCGGGATAGGCCACCCGGCTTGCTCTTTGTCTCTGAAAGATGATTACATCAGGGGAAGCAAAACACAATGAAGTTGAGACATCCACTTCTGGCAGAACTAAGTGACTGCTTTCTTTCCTTCACGGTGTTCTTCTTGCTTTGCTAGTAATCCATCCTCCTTCGTGGGTGCATGCAAAATCCTTTTGCCCTTCTTTGGACGAAGCTCCAGATTAAGCTTCCAATAGCTAGCCTCTTGATGTCCACTCTTGCTGCAAAACGTATAATGAGTTTTTGGCATCCAGACCTGCTTAACCTTCTCCTTCTTCTGTTGTGGACTTGAGCCTTTATGTCGCGTTTCTTTCTTGGACGACATAGGTTTCCTGTACAAAGTTTGTCTCTTCCAACACTTGGCAACACAATGCTTAGGTGAATGACAGTAAGTACATCGATAAAGTTTCCACAAGTTTCGGTTTACTTGATTATGCTTGTTATAATCAAAAGGAGAATTAATAAAAAAATGACCATTATACCTTCCATGATGATCTTCACCTTTCTTTGGAGACGACTTGCATTCACTACTGCAATCCTGAAGTGATGCGCCATTTCCTTTTGTGAAGTGTTCCTGCAATGTCTTAAGTTGGCCATTTGAAGCTTTACTTGCCTCTGAAGTTTTGGAACCCATCTTGGTAGTCTCTCCAAGGTCCCCTCTTTCATATCCAAATCCTAAGTATCGAGGCCTTTCTTCAACCTCAATGGGATTTACAATGCCTTGACCTCGACGTCCAAGGCCCTTTCCTTTTTCATAACCCATCTTGGTTAATATTCTCAAACCTACACCTTTTGTGTGTTTTTCGAATTCACCAAAACCAACTTGATGAGAATGAGGAAAATTTGCTGAGAAACCTTCACTGCATACCTCAGATATGTTGTCTGAAATAGATGTAAAAGGCACTTCCTTCAATGTTTCTTTTCCTTTGTTGTTCTTTGAAGCTTTCACTTGAACCATGCTCTTTCGTTCCAAGTAGTCTTCATACAACACCTTCACCATCTCAGCCATGGAAAACACTGAATCTCTGAACTACTTCTCGGCTTGAGAAAGTCCTCCTGTAGATTCCATTTTCCTCCTTGGGATGTGTTCTTCCCTGGCTAACATGCAAAACTCAAATCAAAACGTCAACTAGCTTTGATACCACTTAATCCGTCAGGATTTTTCGAAATGACTTATGGTTGAGTTTTTATTTGCATGCATTAAATGACCATTGGGAAACTTAACGAAAGAATGAGAAAAGAGAATGAATTATACATCCATAGACATATATGCAAATTTGAAATGCACTGAAAAGCAGCAAACCATAATGCACAGGTTGATAACGGAGTTCGACACAACTTTGCCTATGTCTCCGGGCCTTTTCTCTGTGAGGGAGGCTTCTTTATTTCTTTTTGAAAGCTTATTAGTACATCTTTACAATGATGAATGGCTTCTAGACTAATCTAGTCATGTTCGCCCAGATCTCTAGAATCTTGCACAACTTACGGCACCTGAAACGGATGTCCCGAGCTCTCAGAAATCGTCTAACAGCATCTCCTCCTCAACAGCTTCCCTGCCTCAAAATGGCTTAGACCTGGCTTTGCCTCAGCATCTCTGCTCTCCAAAACCGTCCAAAAGCTCTCAAAAGTCTTACCCTTTGGCCTCAAAATGGCCTTGGTTAAATAGTGGGAAAGTTGGTTATCAATCTCCAACTTCCTCCGAAAAATTAGGCTCTAAAAAAGCCCAATAACCCCCAATTACATTGAAAATTGGTTTAATTACATTTAATAAATCAAAAGTGGTTAAATAACCCACTTTTAAACTATATAATTGGTTAAAAATTAGGCGCAGCCCCCTTCTCATTGGGCATGCACACCTTTTATGGTCACATGCAAACCAATAGGGCCAAGCGCTAGCCAAAGGCTAAGCGCTGGCCTGCTAACACCTTTTCTGCGCGCAGCACTGGTCATATTGGCACCTTACATATGCCCATGGGCCACGGGCCTTGGATTGACCATTGAATAACCAAAATTCAACCATATTTCGGGCCATAAAAACATATAACCGCCCATTTTGAAATCCCAACATGTGGCTCCCGCGCAACCAATAACCACGCACAATGTTTATATTGTATATAATCGGGGTCGGGGCTAAGCCCCGGCCCCACCCCCCGGCCATTATACACCAAAATTAAACTTAAATAAATTTAACTTCATACGTATACCAAGCAATATACAATGGTGTAACGGTCGGACAAACGGTGTTAAGGCATAGCGTGAAGGGGAGGTCCGGGGTTCAAATCCCCCGAGCCCCAAAAAATTTTAACATAGCCCTCATTGGCTAAACCTGGGGTGCCACATGGCAACCCGTGATTGGGCCACATGGCACTTTAAAAACCAATTAACGCATGACACGTGTTAGTCGCCCATTGGTCCACGTCACCTGTCGCGTTGACTTCCGTACGTCCAGTCAGCACTACCACGTCAGTGCCACGTCACTTCCATATGATCCATTCATCATACCACGTAAGCCTACCATGTCAGCTACTGACATCACCCTGCCATGTGTCACCCTTTCAGTGGTGACACGTGTCACCTCGGGATTGGTCCAACTGAGCGCCAAAAATGCCAAATCTGCCTGACACGTGTCACGCTCTGGAGCCACCATGTGTCTTGTACAGAATCTACCATGTGTCATCGTATGGACCTACCACATGTCTCTGTACGGACTGACATTTGTCCTGTACGGACTATACGGACAGGTACAGTCAGCATCCCAAAATTTTGCCTGTTTGGCTTGGCGGACAGAATGCGATATCTTCTCCATACAGACTCCATTTGACATAAAAATTATACCACCGGAATCAGGA
>CBVK0100799390.1:0-10738 GCA_900067695.1 Picea abies
TGGAGTTCAGACGTGTGCTCTTCCGATCTCCTATTACTCCTCATTCCTTTTTCCCATATGGAACATTCTCCTTTTCCTTGGGTTCCCCAACTTTCTAATGTCAGAAGAAACCCCTGGGATCAAACTCCCAAATTGAAGGGGTACTTCTACGTACTCTTGGTTGAAAGTTGCAAAAAACCCTTCTTCTAAATTTAGGTTCTGAAGGTAGTCATAACTGCCCCAACCACTCGATATGATTCCATTAATGGGTTTCTTGTTTATAGGGAAGACAAGGTACTTCAGACAACTTAGTCATTCAAGGTCATGTAGGTGTAGGTTGGATTTCTGGGAAAACTTCCTATTTTCCTCATGAAAACTTCCTAGTTTCCCCCTCACTAGTTCCCACTCATGGTATCATGGCCAGTACTACAAGGCTTCCCTCTCATTTAGTTGGTTGGTTTTTTTCAATAAATGTAAAACACAATTACAGTCTTTGTAACGTCCCCCAGCCTAACCGAGGAACATTATTTGCGGAAAATACACATAAATTTGAAATTTTTGAGTTAACTAAATTCCTATAGATTACCAGCTCCAACATGATCCATAATTCACTCAACCTTCTTTCTCTATCTCCAATTCTCTCTTTTTCTTCTCCCTGCTTGTTGTTCATGTAAAACTCAATGTGTAAAAACTACCTATAGCTGCGCATACAGATTTCCTCTATTTTCCCAAGGCAATTTGACTGCTCACTCTGCCCAAATTTGATTTTAATTCAACTCCATGCTCTCGAATAACTATGGGATGTGAATTTAACACCCACCCTCTTACATTATTTTAATGATCGGGCTCTCATATACTTAGACAAAAAAATAGAAGTTATCCCCAATGATAATAAAATTCAGGAAAATGGGTTGAATTAATACCCATAATTACCAATGATAATAAAATTCAGGAAAATGGGTTGAATTAATACCCATAATTATTTCCCCCCCCTTGGACCCATATTAAACAATCTCTTCTATTGTGTAAAATCTCATCCCCCATCTCTGTCCATATCCCTCGACAACTGGTATCACATTTTATTTATTTAAAAACAGAAAATACATTCACATATTACATCGCTTGACCATAGTCGCATTCATATCTACATTATGCATTAATTAAACTGGGGACTATAGTGGGGATGTTAGATTCCCACTCCCCTACAATTGTGCACTTTCCTCGGTGTAGAGCACCATGCTGAGTACACATACAAATTTACATTACTTTTCAATATTCATAAAATAAAGAAAATTATTCTATTTTTACCATCCAACAACAATTCCAGAACCAAAATCTCATATTTCTCTCAACCTATTGACCCAAGGAACGTGACCCCTTCACTGCTCTCATTCCATTAGGATGCACCATTATTTTATCAGGGTTGTTAGCATAGGTGATGAGAATTCTAAGATGCCTTTCTAGAACTCTAGCTGCCCAAAAATGGGGTCTTGCATTTTCAATTTCTATTTTCTTCAAAATTGACAAAACATTGTGAGTATTATTCACGCATAGTTTCTTCATTTTACTATGTTGCATATTCAGGACTGTAGCAGGTCCACTGAACATTCACCAACCCTATGGATTTTTTCCTAATAACTTTGACTTTCTAGTATAGGATGTGTACTGGTTCCTCCCAGAAATCCCCTTCGTTTTCCACCTGGATCATAGTCTAATTAATTATGTGGTTAGAGTCAGGAACATGTTGTCAGGCTGCTAAATTGAAGATTTGAATGACCTGAAACACTAAATTGTCAAACCAGGGTTGGTAAACTTTGAGTTGCTACATTGTATGTGTGGGTAAGGCTCTAATCGCTATCTGAATGCTATCCTTAGTAGAACACACAAACTTATTCTGAGAACTTGAATCCTAATGATTATCCTGAAGGTTAGCATTTCCTATTTAAGTCATTAATAGAAAACAGTCCTATGTTTGAATGCTGGTACTTTTATTTCCATGTATAAGTATGATTTCACAAGATTATTCCACCACTACTTTTAATCATCTATCGTGGAATATAATATAGGCAAAAAAACATGATCAAAACCGGAGACCAACACATGTTTCTTCAATAATGACACATGAAATAAATTATGCACTCTCATGGATGTATGAAATTCTAGCATGTATGCAAATAGCCCTATATTCTCAAATATTTCAAAAAGGTCCACAATATATTGCTTCCAACTTTGGGCAGCAACCCAATCTTAGCAAACTTCTTTTCGCATCCACTTTTAGAAAAAACATGTTCGCCCACTTTAAAATCTCTAAAAACTCTATTTTTTTCTGCATAGCTTTTCTCCCTATCCTGAGCAACCTTTAAATTATGCTTGATCTTTATCATTTTATCTTCCATTTCCCTCAACAAATCTGTCCCAATGATAACTCTATCTTCTAGGTTATCCCAACTCACTGGTGTATTGCACTTCCTGTTATACAATTCTTCAAATGGGCTTATTTTTAGTGAGACCTAATACCCATTACTATAATAAAAATCTAATAAGTGGATATAATCTTCCCACTTTGATGCCTAGCTCATATCATACATTTTGAGCATGTCTTCAATGAATCTGTCAGTCATCTTTGTGTTCCCATTTAACTCTGGGTCATATGTTGTACTGAGATTTAAATTTGTCCCAAAACCTTTCCAAAAATTATATGTGAATTTTGAATCTCTATCTGAAACAATTTCCTTGTACCCCAAGTATCCGGGAAACCTCTTTCATGTAGATGTCTGCAATATTGGTTTCCTTGTGTGTTGTCTTCACAAGAATAAAATGTGCTTCCTTGGTTAATTTATCTACCACTACCATGATGGAATCATGTTGCTTCACTGTTCTGGGCATATTTGTAATAAAATCAATTGTAATCACTTCCCATTTCCACTTAGGAATGGACAATGGATGTAGTAGCTCCGATGGATGTCTATTCTCTATTTTCACCTTTTGGCATTCTAGACACCTAGCAATATAATTAGCCACTTCTTTCTTCATTCCTGGCCAAAAGTATTGGCTTCTTATAGCTACAATTGTCTTATGATGTCCTAGGGGCCCAAGATATGACACATTATTCATTTCTCTTAGCACTATATTTTTTCAAATCTCTATAATTTGGCACATAGATTTTCCCCTTGTACATGAGGATTACATCCTCTTTCAACTCATAATAATTAATTTTCTGTTGTAAATTGCATTGCTGTAATGTCTCTTTTACTTTTAGATAATGTCAATTTGAATTTTCAGCCTCTAAAATTTTATCTTTTAAATTCATGTTGAACATGTTAATGGGCAAAATATGCACTTCAAGAGCTCTTCTGTTGAGTGCATCAACCACATGATTTTCCTCTCCTCTTATATGCTTAATTTCAAAGTCATATTCACTCAAAAATTCCAACCATCTAGTTTGTCTGGCATTTAATGTTGGTTATCCAAACAAATGCTTCAGATCATAGTGATATGTCCTTATCTAAAATATTCGACCCATGAGGTAATGTCTCCAACTTTTTAAAGCATGGACAACAGATACTAATTCCAAGTAATGTGTAACATAATTGTTTTCATGCTCTTTTATTTTTCTAGACTCATAGCACAACAAATGATCTTTTTTACTAAGGACTCCCCTAAGCCTGTACTTGTATGCATCTGTGCACACTACAAAATCTTCATCTAGATATGCAATCTTTAATATGGGTGCACTTTTCAATATGTCTTTCAGATGCTGAAATATTTCTTCACACTTGGAAGTCCATTCAAATTTCACTCCCTTATTTTGCAAAGAAGTGATTGGGCTTGCAATCTTTGAGAATCATTTTATGAATATTTGGTAATACCCTGCAAGACCAATGAATGATCTGACCTCTGTCACATTTCTCAGCGTTGGCCATTCTCTAATGGCCTCTATCTTCTCAGGATCCACTGCTATCCCATGTATTGAAATAATATGCCTCAAGTAGTGAATCTTCTTTTGATAAAAGATGCAATTACTTGGACTAGAATACAATTTATGCTATTTTAAAACTTACAATACCATTCTTAAATGTTTCTCATGTTCCTCCTCTATATTTTAGTAAATGAGTATATCATCTAGGAACACAATTACAAACTTTTCCATGTATTCCCTGAACACTCCATTCATCAAGAACATAAAACAATTGGGGAATTTGATAGTCCAAATGGTACTACCTGTTGATATTATGGTAGTTGTGGGAGGTATCAGCCTACATGTGTAACCTATTGATAGATTATAATATTCTGGAAGCTAGAGAAACCGTAAACATATGTGTGGAAACCCTAGAAGACAATTCGTCTTGAAAAAATAAATAATATTAAAGTATTACCCTTCAGAAAGAGAAGTCGACCTAGACAGGTGACAAAGAGAACTATAAATAGAGGGCACTTGAGTTCATTTGTACACACACTCTCACTCAATATAATTGGTGCACAAGTCTAGAGAAGGAGTGCAATTGCAACGACTACAGTTGGGTATTGGTCTTGGCCTATGGTTTGCGACTTTCTCCTTGGTACACTATATTTGGAGAAAGGTGCACTCTCTCTTGGTTATCTATTTCATCTGGTGTTGTGATGCAGGAGCATCTCCAAAAAAGTGTGTGGAGGACAGCTGGGCGCACTAGCATGTATTTTGAAGTATTTTTGAATTCCAAAGTGACATATTAATGTAATTTTTGGAAAAGATTTTGATTTATGATCATATTTAATGCTTTGAGGCTGAGCCATCACATGAGATCGATGAGGGAATGTATTTTTCTTTAATGCTAAATATTGCAGTACAGATCTGGAGTTCTCGCTCTTATCTGTCTGACTCAAATATTTATTATAATGAATATTAAGTAGTTGAAAGATTTTATTTCGATAGGATAACCTAGAGTAGTTGGAGGGAAAGACTCGAAGAGACCCTCTTGTATAAAGATTTGCATTGTTGCCGAGAGAAGGCTGATGAATCTATTGTATAGGTTTCCATTGTAATCGAGAGCTGAAAGCTACCGAGAAGCAGTGTATGAATATATGTAATCTTCAGTTGAATGAATATAGCAGAGGAACATCATCCCAAATGTATGTTGTTGATGCGTCTATCTAAGTGAATGAATGATATATTTCCCTATTAGTTTGGAATTCTCTGGTATTTCTTGTTCTTGTATTTATGCATGCATTTACATCGCTATATGTATGAATAAGTTTCATTTGTTTCTCTTCTTTGAGCGAATGCAAGGTGTGCATAGAGTCTGAAAGGTGTGCGTGGTAGAGTCTATTTCAACTCGAAGATCAGAAGAGGTAGCGTGAAACTTGTGTATGCAAAGAATGCATAAGCATATGCAAGGTGTGCGTGACAGAGTCTGTTTTGACTCAGAGGTTTAGCGAGGATAATTGAAGTTGCCGTATAGGAGGAATTATGCTCAGAGTCATATTATTTTGGAGGAACAATGGAGTGTAAAGGAACTATTGCAAGGAGTGCATGACAGAGTATTAGACTCGTAATCTCAAGAGGGGTAGCATGACTTTATTCATAGAGAAGTGGTTGGAGAACCTTTTGCAAGGCGTGAAAAGGCTAAAAATTTGACTAAGTGTCTAAGAAGGCGTTTAGAGGAACACATAAAGTCGAGGAAAGAAAATATCAGGAGGGAGAGCACCGAGAAATCTTCAAAGTGGAGAATCCTTTAAGGTTTCCCAAAATCCACGAACTGGATTTGTTCCGGAGGGAGCTGAGATTGTTCCAGACCGTCAGATCTAGGAGAATTGTGTGGAGGTTGGCTGTAAATCACTTCGACACTTCGTGGTCTGAGAAGTTTGAAGGTGTTTTAAGGGAAGAGACACGAAGTCATGAAGTAATATCAACCATTGGCTGCGAAGGGGAC
Source organism: Picea abies (assembly GCA_900067695.1). Lineage (NCBI taxonomy): Eukaryota > Viridiplantae > Streptophyta > Pinopsida > Pinales > Pinaceae > Picea > Picea abies. The sequence goes on from CBVK0100799390.1 coordinate 5,889, forward strand.
ACGTGGAAGTGGATTAGGAGATATGGGAGTCAGAAGTCCGGAGGTTTGTGTGTGAGGTGAAAAAGAGTTTTGCAAAGTTGAAAAACCTAAAATATAGTTGAGACGTCAAATCCAAGTAGACACGTGGTAGATATCCGTAAATTCAGAGGAGAGCACTTCAGAAAGAATTGAAGGCATGCAAAAGCTAAAAATTTGACTAAGTGTCTAAGAAGGCATTCAGAGGAACAAATAAAGTCGAGGAAAGAAAATCTCAGGAGGGAGAGCACCAAGAAATCTTCAAAGTGGAGAATCCTTTAAGGTTTCCCAAAATCCACGAACCGGATTTGTTCCGGAGGGAGGAAAGACTATTCTAGACCGTTAAATCTGGGAGAATTACGTGGAGGTTGGCTGTAAATCACTTCAACACTTCATGGTCTGAGAAGTTTGAAGGTGTTGTAAGGGAAGAGATGTGAAGTCACGAAGTAATATCAATCATTGGCTGCAAAGGGGACACGTGGAAGTGGATTAGGAGATATGGGAGTCATAAGTTCGGAGGTTTGTGTGTGAGGTGAACAAGAGTTTCGCAAAGTTGAAAAACCTAAAATATAGTTGAGACGTCAAATCCAAGGAGACACATGGTAGATATCCGTAAATTCAGAGGAGAGAACTTCAGAAAGAATTGAAGGCATGCAAAGGTTAAAAATTTGACTAAGTGTCTAAGAAGGCATTTAGAGGAACAAATAAAGTCGAGGAAAGAAAATCTCAGGAGGGAGAGCACCGAGAAATATTCAAAGTGGAGAATCCTTTAAGGTTTCCCAAAATCCATGAACCAGATTTGTTCCGGAGGGAGGCGAGATTGTTCCAGACCGTCAGATTTGGGAGAATTACGTGGAGTTTGGATGTAAAGTGCTTCGACACTTCGTGTTCTGAGAAGTTTGAAGGTGTTGTAAGGGAAGAGATGCGAAGTCGTGAAGTAATATCAACCATTGGTTGCGAAGGGGACACGTGGAAGTGGATTAGGAGATATGGGAGTCAGAAGTTTGGAGGTTTGTGTGTGAGGTGAACAAGAGTTTCGCAAAGTTGAAAAACCTAAAATATAGTTGAGACGTCAAATCCAAGGAGACACGTGGTAGATATCCGTAAATTCAGAGGAGAGCGCTTCAGAAAGAATTGAAGGCATGCAAAGGCTAAAAATTTGACTAAGTGTCTAAGAAGGCGTTCAGAGGAACAAATAAAGTTGAGGAAAGAAAATCTCAGGAGGGAGAGCACCGAGAAATCTTCAAAGTGGAGAATCCTTTAAGGTTTCCCAAAATCCACGAACTGGATTTGTTCCGGAGGGAGGTGAGATTGTTCCAGACCATCAGATCTGAGAGAATTACATGGAGGTTGGCTGTAAAGCACTTCGACACTTCGTGGTCTGAGAAGTTTGAAGGTGTTGTAAGGGAAGCGACGCAAAGTCATGAAGTAATATCAACTATTGGCTACAAAGGGGACATGTGAAAGTGAATTAGGAGATATGGGAGTCAGAAGTCCGAAGGTTTGTGTGTGAGGTGAACAAGAGTTTCGCAAAGTTGAAAAACCTAAAATATAGTTGAGACGTCAAATCCAAGGAGACACGTGGTAGATATCCGTAAATTTAGAGGAGAGTGCTTCAGAAAGAATTGAAGGCATGCAAAGGCTAAAAATTTGACTAAGTGTCTAAGAAGGTGTTCAGAGGAACAAATAAAGTCGAGGAAAGAAAATCTCAGGAGGGAGAGCACCGATAAATATTCAAAGTGGAGAATCCTTTAAGGTTTCCCAAAATCCACGAACCGGATTTGTTTCAGAGGGAGGCGAGATTGTTCCAGACCTTCAGATCTGGGAGAATTACGTGGAGGTTGGATGTAAAGCGCTTTGACACTTCATGGTCTGAGAAGTTTGAAGGTGTTGTAAGGGACGAGATGTGAATTCGCAAAGTAATATCAACCATTGGATGTGAAGGGGACACGTGTAAGTGGATTAGGAGATATGGGAGTCAGAAGTCCGGAGGTTTGTGTGTGAGGTGAACAAGAGTTTCGCAAAGTTGAAAAACCTAAAATATAGTTGAGACGTCAAATCCAAGGAGACATGTGGTAGATATCTGTAAATTCAGAGGAGAGTGCTTCAGAAAGAATTGAAGTCAGGGATTGTGATATATCTAAAGCCTGAAATCGCGAAGGGGCTAGTCCACGGTCATAACTCGAGGTCACTTAGGAGGAGAGACTAGCACGGGGCTAGTAATCACAAAATTGGTGTTACCAAGAGCGCCAAAGAGAGGAGTAATGGGTAGTTTGACCCTATGGGTAATAGTAAAGGGACATGTGCATTGAGCATTTAGGGTCTATCGAAGGCCCAAAGAGTCAATTTGGCTCAAAATTTTAAAGATCCAACACCGAAAGGTCGAGCATCCCTCAGGAGAGAAGGGGGGTATGCATCAAGTGGTATTAGAGTGAGCACATACTTGATTTCTGTAGAAAGAGGAGACAGAGAAGTAGACTGATATCATCGAGTGGTATCAGACACATCAACACCATGCTGCCTAGAAGACTTGTAGAACCGTCCGTAGAAAATAGAGCTATGGAAAAGGAGATGAGTGAACTTAGAGCAAGGCTGGATGCCATGGAAAAAACACAAAGGAGAGCACCTGATGCTAGAGATGTCAGCGATTCAGAGAATGAAGAAGTGAAATTTGAAGAAGCTGTAGCCGAGGATGCTGCAGAAGAATGCTTACTAAAAGTGGTTGTCAAATTGGGAGCTAGAGAGAAGATCAACATCCCATTGTATGAAGGAAATTTGGACGTCGGATAATTTCTTTATTGGATACGAGCAATGGAAAATTATTTCGACTATGAATATGTCGATGAGGAGAAGAAGGTGAAGCATGCTGTCACCAGGTTAAAAGGACATGCAACACTGTGGTGGGATGAACTGCAGGCTACCAGGTTAAAAGGACATGCAACACTGTGGTGGGATGAACTGCAGGCTGAGAGGAGAAGCAAGGAAAAAAAATATTAAGAGTTGGGATAGGATGGTAGCCAAGCTAAAGGTTAAATTCATACCCAAAGATTACCAGATAAACCTGTTCAGAAGATTGCAGAACCTGAGACAGAAGGGATGCATGTGAAGTAATACACGAAGGAGTTCTACAGACTAAACATTAGGGTTGGACAGAGAGAGAGAGAGGAGGAAAAATTTGCTAGGTACATCAACGGCTTGAGATATGAAATTAAGGATGAAATCAAAATGGAAACAGTTAGAACTGTGGAGGATGCTTATCAGATCACGCTGAAAGAAGAGGAGAAGTTGGCTAGAAAACAGAGTCAACGAAGTAGAGGACGAATTCCAAAAAAAGGCAAAGGAATCTCCCACGACAAGGCATAGAAGTCCAAAGGCGAGACGGAAAAACCACATAGTCACTCTGAAAGAGGAGGAAGTTCCCAAGGGAGACATTTCGGTGGTAGGAATTCTTTTCCTCGAGGAAGAGGAAGAGGTAGAGGAGGAGAAGTAATATGTTATGCTTGTGGAAAAACATGGCACATGTCTTGGGAATTCCCTGAGAGAAATAAAGGAGGAGGCGAGGCTCACATTTCGAAGGCACATAAGTGAAATGTTGAGGCATAAGGTGTAGAAGATGGGAAATCCTTGATGATGAAGAAGGTTCTTTTGAAGCAAGAGCCAGAGATTGAAAAGCTAGTGCAGAGGAAAACTTTGTTCAGGATAGCTTGCAAGACTAAGGATAGAGTTTGCAAGGTAATAATTGACAATGGGAGCACTGAAAACTTAGTATCCATAGAGACGGTGGAGAAATTGGAGTTGGAGACGACTGTACATCCGATGCCATACAAAGTCTCATGGTTGCATAAAGGTCACCAGGTAACAGTAACTAAACAATGCCTTGTTGAATTTAAAATAGGTGGATATAGAGATGAGATTCTTTGTGATGTGATTCCCATGGACATATGTCATGTTTTGTTGGGAATGCCATGGAAATATGATAGGAATGTCATCCACGATGGGAGAAGAATCAATTACACCTTGGAGAAGAATGGTAGGACACACATGTTGCTACCAATTGAAGAAATGAAAGTGAAGGATGAAGCCAACACAAGCATACTTCTCATGAGTGGGAAGGAATTCCTGAATGAAGTTAAGAAGGAGCAAGAGATGCAGTTTGCTATAGTGAGGAAGGCAAATTTTATCCTTACAAGTACTTCTGTGGAATATTTTCTTGAGGAAATTCAGGAATTGTTAGAGAATTTTGCTGACATTGATTTGATACCAGGAGAAAGCTTGCCGAAAAAAGCTGCATACAGGTTGAAACCTCAAGAGAATGAGGAGGTGAAAAGACAGGTTCATGATCTGTTAGACAAAGGATTGGTTAGAGAAAGCTTGAGTACGTGTGCAGTGCCAACTGCATTGAGTCTGAAGAAAGATGGAGGATGGAGAATGTGTACATAATCAAGGGCCATAAACAAGATCACCATTAGGGACATATTTCCATTGCCAAGGATGGATGACTTGATGGATTGTTTAAGTGGAGCGAACGTTTTTTCAAAGATAGATTTGAAAAGTGGATATCACCAGATAAGGATGAGAGAAGGTGATGAGTGGAAAACAACATTCAATACAAATGAGGGATTGTATGAATGGCTTGTTATGTCGTTTAGATTAACAAATTCCCCGAGTACTTTTACGAGACTAATGAATGAAGTGTTAACAAATTTCATTGGCAAGTTTGTGATTGTATATCTAGATGATATACTGGTCTTTAACAAGATTAATGAAGAGCATTTGAGACATTTAACATTGGTGATGAGGAGGTTGCAACAAGAGAAGCTGTTGATTAATCTGAA
>CBVK0100799391.1:0-10737 GCA_900067695.1 Picea abies
GGGGGGGGGAGTCGACTCCCCACCCCCAAGCGCACTCATGGTGGCTTTGCTTGGATGCTCTTGCCTTTACCTGTTCTTTATGTTAACCAAATTATGCAAATCCTTTTTCAATATATAATTTATTATATAATATATATATATATATGTATATATATATAATATAAAAACAAAAACAAAAACAACATTAAAAAAAAAACAAAACCAAAATCGCGTGCTCATAATTTTTGAGCTCACCAAATAGTTGCACGTCTGCACACACAAAGAGTGGAGGGTAGGGAAGTAGGGGAGAAGGAGGCATGCAGGATAGAGTGGATGGTAGCAGGGGAGAAGGAGGGAGAGGAGGAGGAGGAGGAGGGGCGCACAGAGGAGGGAGAGGCGCATCTGGCCCGAATAGCTACACATCTACACACACACATAATGGAGGGTAGGGTAGCAGGGGAGAAGGAGACACACATGACAGAGTGGAGGGTAGTAGGGGAGAAGGAGGGAGAGGAGGAGGATAAGGAGGGGTTAACAGAGGAGGGAGAGGTGCACGAAGGAGGGAGAGGCACATGGGCTACATTTCGATTCCACAGACTTCCCTGGAAAAAACCATGGTATGAAAACATAGTATGTAAACCCTATTTTGCCTCCATATTCAGCTATTGATCTCACACCTTTTAGGATAGTGATTTAGTGTCGTTTTGACTCTGTATTTGTTTTCTATTTTTTTTGTTGACTTTCTTTTCTTCCAAAACGAATCGATGAGTATGTTATTCCAATTTTTTCCTACCCCTTCCAAAGCGAATTGTTGAGTATGAGTTGTATTGGTATATTCCCATGCTCATTTACCTCCCAAGCATAGTGAATGCTCATTTACCTCCCAATCATAGTGATTGCTTCCCTCTTGCCTTCCTACTCTACTTCTTCTTCTTATGGGAATTCTTATTATGATATCTTCTAAATTCCTGATATAGAGTCTAGGGTTTAGTCTTTTTCTTAATCCCTCTTCTACATGAGAATAAGGAGCCCTCAATATAAGATTGAGGATAGGATGTGATTAAGAAATATATGCAAAGATGAGGTGCACTTATAGATTTGGATATAATTTTCATCTCCTTCTTTGTACCAACTGTTGATTATCCCTAACACAACTAAGTTTCCCTTAAAGAATATTGGGCATGGTTTATAAAAGAGGAGAACATAAATAGGAGCTAAGAACACCTTACAAAAATGTTTGTAATGATCCAAATACCATATCTCCACAACTTTTGATAAATCATTGAAAGAGGAGGAAGATAAATGTATCACATGTCACACATGTTTAGGAAAAAACGTATAGTGTAGATTGCATTCAATATAAATTTAGCTATGTGAAACTAAAGGGATTGTTCATAGTCCTCCCTTTCCTTCATGATAGTCCTCATAGTCCTCCCTTTCCTTAGTGATTAGTGATAGCCCTCCTAATCATCCAAAGGACTCCATTGAAACAAGGGGGAATCTTTGGCTAGGTTGTAACTTTTTGAAATTGAGATAACTATACCATGTAGTTCATTTAGATAGGGTCCATTGTTTCTTTGCTATATTCTTAGGGAATAAATTATAGCAGTTTTGGTACTCTTTAATATGTTTCTAAAAACTTACCAAAATTTTGATTAGATGGAATGCCAATGCTCAGAGATATATCCAACACATGTAACAAGGAAAAATCAACTAGATAAACATGGGAAAACATATCCAACACATGTAGTCAAGGCGAAGTCATGACATAGGACTTGCTCTACTAGCCCATGTTTCACCCGATGCTAATCTAATTTTGATACTCTCATGGTATTAAATTTTACATGGTAATTTCCTAATATGCCTCCTTCAAATTCCCACATGTCTAATTCAATTTCAAGTATTCAAGAGGAAGTTAGGTCCAAGATACTAAAAATTATTGTTTTTGGTGTCTTTTGAGTGCGTGACAGTGTACAGATCTCTATTTGTCCAATATTTCCATGTCATGTATAAAATTTGTGCTTGAAACACTTGGGTCCATCTTCTATCCAATCCCATAAGTTTCACTCAATGTTTACTTTGCAATCATTAGATATGACTATTTTACTAAAACCATATATTTAAGCCTAGTTTGGGGATTAAACAAAACCCTAACTTGTATAGCCTGTAGCTCAGAAAATGTGATGAACTAGATTTTCAAATTTTCATGCAATGTACTTATTTCTTTCCTCTATTGATCCTAAAATTTCCATGCAATTCTAGTGATAAAAATTTCCATGCAATTCTAGCGATCCTAAAATTTCCTCTATTGACATTAAAATTTCCATACTATGAAGATGTCAAAGACACACACTTCCATTCTTGCAAATGTCTCCTCTAGGTCATCCTTTTGAATGATACAATATCCATACACCATGAATAGTGTTTGGAACTGATTTCTTTCCATCATTTTTTAGATCCTACAATATTCCATGGAAACCCCATACAAAACTTCTCTGATACCAATATGATATATAAACTATAGTTTATCATGGGTATTACATTGGACACTTTGTTACAAGACATCTTAAATTCTACTACAAAATACCATGAGATTATACTCATTTATACAATGTTTTCTTATGATCAAAATGTAATATTACAAGTATATTAGCCAAAATATTGAAATGAACTAAGAATATAAGAGAGAACATATATTAGTAAAATGAGCACACCAACACAAGGAATGAAAATATGTACTATGGGAAACCTGATTTGGGAAAAACCAACAAGAAAATGAGCAATGCACCTTGTTGTTTACAAAGAAGCATGGACTCACTATGGAGTTACAATAGACACTATCACTTGTGAAAAACTTCTATAATGTCTTTTTCTGCCTTTGTTCTTCTCAAATATAACAATCATTTTCTCTAGTCATCTATATTACAACTGCCTTATTCAACATTTGGTGTATCGAGGGAATCCAATGCTTCTGCATATAAGAGAAATCCTTTTCACCATATAACCTACTCACTAGCATGATGAAATCCCTCCCAGGTTCTCATAAATTAGAGGTGGGCTACAAATTAGATGGGAAATTCTAAATTATTTCTTCCGTCTTCCCACATAATTTTGGCCCAACACCTACCCAAAATACTGAGTGACGAAAAACTTTGTGTTTTTTCAGAGGTTGGGCTCCAACCCTAGATGTAAAAGTCTTACATGTCAAGTTATCATTTCAATGTTTATCTTTAGCTATACTATAATATGAAGATCATTGGCCTAACATTTCCTTCTCCCTCGATGGAGTGTAGGTGCAACCAAATATGTATCTATCCGACCTATCATCCAAATTGAGCGATGAAATTTTGAGAGGGACAAGGGAAAACATATCCAACACATATTACAAGGAAAAATCAACTAGAGGTGAAAAGGTTAGAAGAAAGTTTGGTAGGCGCATGAAATTCTGTCTTGCTGAAGGAGCATCATGCTCTTATGACGATGAGAGAATAGGTGACATCAAGGTTCCCTTGATGTACAAACACCTACTGAAACAATGGGTACCCAAGGAACTGCCATAGTTGGACACCGACTTCTGTGTTAATGAGAGGATGTATCGCATTGCTCCGTCATCCATCCATGGCCTTGGTTTATTCTCCATGGACGACATAAAGGTAAAATATGGTGGATAAGTTGAATTGTTTGAGTATGTTGGACCATGTTACACATATGGAGTATGGTTGAGGCCGATCCAATATATGCCTAGTATGCGGAGATACGCACTCGCTGCAAATTATATACAACTGAAAGACAATAATAAAAATAAAGGAGCGACTATGTATATTGATGGAAGGCCAAAGGCATCGGGGAATATTGCAGGTATTATAAATAGTACAAGGCTTGGGACAACAAGAAAGGAACCCAATTACATTTTTGAGGAGCATGAAGGTAATAGGATATTTGTATGTGTGGTGAAAACAATAATGGAAGGCGAAGAGTTGCTGGTCGATTACAATCTGAATCGATTCAACCCAGGAATGTCTTCTTTTTCTACAGTACAAAACCCATTATACCCAAACTTAAAAAGGGATTACTTAATTTGTGAATGTTTCATTTGTGACAAAATTTTATTTTATTTCTGAATGTTCCATTTGCTAATTTTTTCTCGATGTTTCATTTCCAAATATTTGCTAATTTTTGTGTGTCAATGTTTCATTTGATAATATTTTCCAATATTCCATAATTTCATATATTGTTTTTTCAATATTTCTTGCATGTACTAACATTCTTGAAATTCTTCCAAAGTGGTGATCGGGGAAAAGGCCCCGTTCCTAGCACTGCATCGACCGAAAATGATGAATATATAAGAGAAGAAGAGATATTTGATTCTAGAGACCCCTTGCAGACAATAGAATTGTCCCTAAGAAAGGCCAATAAGGAATTACAGGATTTGGTCGCTGTTGGGTCGGAAACTGCTGAGGATTTCTAAAGGATAGCTGAATTATGTGTTAAGATAGCAAATTATGGGGTAAGTCATATCATATAACAATATCAATTTTTTCGTTTTAAATTTTGTAATTTGATATATGCAATTAACACATATTTCTCAATGTAGAATTTTGTGATATTGATGAGAGGGGAAGGGGAAGGTCCTGGTAGCAGCAACAGGACTACAACAGTGAACCCACATGGCCATGTAGCCACTAGGATATTTTCCACCCCAAGTGTGTCGCATGAGAATGATTCTATACCTTCTAGGGGTGATGCCACAACCCCACAACACATGCCAGATAGTGTAGGTGGTGTACATGATCATGGAACTGATAACTCTTCTGTTGATTGTTACACTGGTGCTACACGTATCCAAAGCACAGGAACAACAATGTTATCATTTTTGGTCGACCAGGACATTGTTGCTCTAAAAATAGTACAACTACCAGGTATTTAATATATGTCTTTATCGAGATTCTTGTTATATAATTGTTTAAACAATCACATATCAGTGAGATTTAAATTACTAATGATGACGATGTATTACAGGAAACAATGTGTTCTACAATAGTTTGCATGACTATTCATTAGAAATTTTTGGGCCGACCATTCTACTATGATGGAATCAACAAAATTCCAAACTGAAAAACCTTCTTATCTCCAGACTGGTTGGCGAGTTTGGTGACTCGTCCAGTAAGCCGGAAGTCCTAAAAAGGATCGTCAAGCATTTGAAACATGTTAGAGAGGCATATATGAATAAATTAGTATAGGACCCCAAGTGCGAACTTATGGAAGTGTCTTGGAGTCTATGCAATATTTTGAAATATGTTAGATATTGATTGTTTTCCTCATAAAGTAAACAAAATACCATCATCAAAGTTGTTTGCCAAATAATCCACAGTTGGTGTCATTTTTGTCATCGATGTTTTGAATCCGAATTGGGATTCATCATCAGGACTAATCGTCAATTGATAGCTTGTTGATCTTGGTCAATTAATAGTTACTGTGCAGGATGTTTTTAAGATTTTAACCTAGGTCGGCTGTCTAAAAACCTACATAAATTAATTAATTTTTTTATTATTATTTTTAAACTAAATAATAATATAATAATATATAATTATTACTAAGTTTGTAAAGTTATTTAATTGTATATAAGTAAAAATAAGTTTTAAGTGTTTTTAATTATGTGATTAAATATTTAATTAATTGAATTAAATTTAAAGTTAACTAATTGAATTATAGGTAAGAAGGGAGATTTAGTTATGGTTGTTTCTTAGGGTTAGAGTTTTAAAAGTGTTTTTAAATTTTTATATATAATATAAGTCTTAGTGCTTTTAATTGAATTGTATTTAAAGTTAAGGTAGGATGGGAGTGGTTAGGGTTTTAGTTTTTTGTGTATAAAGTTTAGTGAACTAGTTACTAGATTACGGAAAGGTGGGGTTTTAGGTTTAGTTTTTAGTTGATAAGAATAAATTGATTAGGATGTAACAAAGTAGGAGAATAGGAGTATTAATAAATAAGTGTCATAAGGTAAGGGTATAGGTAACTTAAGGATATAAATAGTAGGTAAGGAGGTTTAGCTAGATTCCTAAGTCTAAGAGCTGACACCAAGGAAAACCTAAAAAGTCATGAAGGAAAAGTTTTAGGGTTTTATTCTAAAAGTATTTTTAGTTTATGTTTATATTAATGTTTTAAATTAAATTGTCATATTAGGTTATAAGTGACTTAATTATTTGAAATATATAGTAGTAGGCGTCTATAATTAAAATTTTATAAAGTAGGTAAAACAGGTTAGTTAGACCCAAGTGACTTAATTTCATATGCTTCTTGCTACTCCTAGGAGGTTTGAACCTCCTAACCTAACCTAGGATACCCCTACATACTTCGGCCTACCCTAAACCTAACCTACATCCTAAGCCTAGCAATCCTAGACTCTTAGTGGCCTAACGCAAGACATCTAGACCTAATCTCTATAGCTCCCTAAATATACTAAAGATACTAACTTGGCACTCAATTTAAGATTGACATAACTATTACAAAGATAGTCCCACCACTTTAATGCTAGATATAGATTCACTCTGACATAGTCCCCCATTCTTGGAAGTTTTGGGGTGATTAATATATCATTTGATTTATTGCAATGTCTAGAACAACATACCATTGTAACTGACTAAAGCCAATAACTTGGATCATGTCCCTTCTAACTAGATTTAGATACTAAGTTCCATATAAGTATACCTTGCAACTGTTGTTATCAGCATGTTTGTGTGGGTTTGTTCTTTTAGTCACTTGTTTATTAAATACTTCCTTGAGCTAATGATACAGTTGAACCTGTGACAAACAAACAATTGTAATTATGTTCCCTATGGTTTGTTAATGTTTATGCCATTATTATAGTTCTTTTCATTTCAATAGATAAAAACAACATAAGAACAAGATCACTGAGAAATACACAATCACAAGAGACAACATTTATCTTGCGAAATCCTCTAGGGGAAGATAACCTAGAAAAACTTCCTTATTATAGATTGCCAATACAATGCCAATATATAACTCAAACCAATACAGAAAGTCCTCTCCTAAAGATGCGCCACTCTCTCCCTCTCTTCTCCAACTGTAGCTCTGAAACTTGTCTCTCAAACTGAGCAAGTGAAGTGTGTCTAAGTGAGGTGCTAGCCCTCTTATTTATACAAGTCTGGCACATGTGAAGTGTCTCTTCACTGGTAGGTCCGACTTCTCAATCTGGGTGGGTAAACCCACCTTTATTATATTCTGGGCTTCTTTAATATTATCTGGGGCCGACTTCTTCTTTAGCCTTTTACAATTACATTATGACCAATCTGCAAAAGGGGATTTGGTCCTATTACAATAGCTGACATGATCAATCCACAATGGGGATTGATCCTATGAATAATATATCAATAATAAGAAAAATACACTTTGTAGTTACATTATTTCAACACTCCCCCTTAACAAGAAGGGTATTCTTCAACAACATTAGGCGAGAGAGGTCTGCATCATCAGTGGCATCAAGAGGACAGTATCGTCAATATCATCTTGGATCATTGGCTGGAATATCTATAAATCATCGCAAGTTTTCTTCATCGGTAACATCGTCATTCTCAAAGGAATGCCATCATCATCTGCATCAATATGTATCAGTATAAAAATGATACCTTATCACAGCACGAGGCCGACCCATCATAATAATAGACTGTCTTTACATCACAGTCATTAAGCCAGAAGCTCAGTGCTAGTCACATCTCATCATCTTGCTTTACGTCTAACAACTAGGTCAGAAGCAAGGAGCACATCATCTTGCTTTACGTATAACAACTAGGTCAGAAGCAAGGAACACATCATCTTGCTTTACGTGTAACAAGTAGGTCAAAAGCAAGGAACACATCATCTTTATTTACATCTAACAACTAGGTCAAAAGCAAGGAACACACCATCTTGCTTTACATCTAACAACTAGGCCAGAAGCAAGGAAAACATCATCTTGCTTTACGTCTAACAACTAGGTCAAAAGCAAGGAATACATCATCTTTCTTTACGTCTAACAACTAGGTCAGAAGCAAGAAACACATCATCTTGCTTTACGTCTAACAACTAGGTCAGAAGCAAGGAACACATCATCTTGCTTTACGTCTAACAACTAGGTCAGAAGCAAGGAACACATCATCTTGCTTTACGTCTAACAACTAGGTTAGAAGCAAGGAACACATCATCTTGCTTTATGTCTAACAACTAGGTCAAAAGCAAGGAACACATCAGCTACTCCCCCTTTCAGGGAGGGTCCTTTCGGACTATACCAAGATTATCTTGAAAGTGCTCAAACTTTACATGAGATAGAGGTTTGGTAAACACATCAACAACCTGTTCATCCATGCTAATGTACTGGATCTTTAAGGCTCCTCTCTACACCATGTCACGGATGTAATGATAGTGAATCTCTATGTGCTTCGACCTGTCATGGAATACAAGATTCTCTGTCATATTTATGTAGCTCTGTTTTTCACATAGGATCATGGTTGCTTTCATCTCTAGGTCAAATAGACCGGTTAGCAACTTTCGAAGCCAGATAGCTTTGTAGCTAGTAGAACATGTGGCAATGTACTCTCCTTCTGCTGTGCTGAGAGAAATACTGGATTGCTTCCTACTCTGCCACGAGATCATGGCTAATCCCAAACTGAAACAACATCCTGAAGTGATTTTTCTATCAGAAACACTTCCTGCCCAATCTGAATCAGTATACCCACTCAATGTGAAATCATGATCTCCATCATAATTGAGACCATAATCTAATGTACCATTAAGGCACCTCATCACATGTTTTGCAGCCACTAGGTGAACATGTCTGGGTTCTACCAAAAATTGACTCAACGTGTTCACGAAAAAACAGATGTCTGGTCTGGTGTTCGTCAAGTACATCAACGATCCAATAATCTACCTATACAATGTGGCATCAATCAAATATGATGAAGTATTGACCAGCAGCATCAGCTTTGCTTCCATGGGTGTATTCATGGACTTGCATTCTAACATGTCAAATCTTTTCAAGATTTTGACTGCATACTTCCCTTGGTTAAGGAAGATCCTCTCTGGACTCTGCCATACCTCAAGACCTAAGAAATAATGCATTAGGCCAAGGTATTTCATCTCAAATTCTGATGCAAGTCTCTTCTTACATTCAGTGATGATATTTTCTTCTCCAGTTAAGAATAAGTCATCCACATACAGTAATAGTATCATTGACTCATCATTCATAACCTTGAAGTAGAGGTTAGAATCTGCTTTACTTTTGGTAAATCCCAGGCTCGTCAGGAAACTGTCTATATGGACATACCAAGCTCTAGGATCTTGCTTCAATCCGTATAAGTCTTTCTTCAATTTGCAGACATGAGACTTCATGTTTTCAACTTCAAATCCTTGAGGTTTATCTATATATACTTCTTCTTCGATGACACCATTTAGAAAGGCTATCTTCATGTCCATCTGGTGTAACTTCCACTTCATCTTAGCTGCAAGAGCTATGATGGTTTTGATCGAAGTGTATCCGCCTACAGGAACGAATGTCTCTTCATAGTCAATGCCTTCCTTTTGAGAAAATCCACGAGTGAAAAATATTTCTTTATACTTCTCAATACTTCCATCAATAGCATGTTTTATTTTGAAGATCCATTTTGACGATACCACATCCTTACTCTTCGGTCTAGGAACTATTTCCCATACATTGTTCTTTATTATGGATTGGTATTGTTCTGTCATGGCATCTGCCCATTCCTTTTTCTGAATGGCTTCTTCAAAGCAGGTAGGCTCCTCTTCTAGGAGATCACAGATCAAAGTCGTATAACTGGAGAATGGCTTTGGTCTTTTCACCTGTCTTGTCATTCCTTTGGGAACACCATATTTCTCTCCATCTTGAATAAGCTCTCTTGCCCATGCAGGCTTTCTTTTATGGGAGAAATTCATTTGAGGAGGTTCTTGAACTTCTGTTACATCACGGTCTTCAAGAATTTCCTCATCAGGGAAAGTTACGACTTCCCTTACTGGTTCTGCAGCTCTGGGAACCTCCCTCACTGATTCTGCAATCCTGGGGATTATAGGATCCTCTTCATACACTTCTTCAAGCTGGCATCTTCTTGATTTCTTGAGCACTACATCTTCATCAAAGGTCATGTCCCTGCTAATCTCAACATGGCGGTGTCCTGATATATAAATTCTGAAGGCCTTGGAGACCTCACAGTATCCCACAAATATTCCCTTCTTTCCTGAGGGTTCCATCTTGTTTCTCTTTTCTTTCGGAATGTGTATGAAGACTGGGCACCCGAATATTTTGAGATGGCTTACCTCTGATTTCTTTCTAGTGAACATATCTTCCGGGGTCTTGAACCCAAGTGTGCTATGGGATAATCGGTTATCCACATAAACAACTGCCATTGCTACTTCTTCCCATAAGCACATAGGAAGATCTTGATCATGGATCATGGTCTTCACAAATTCCATAATCATTTTTTTCTTCCTTTCAGCTACACCATTCTATTTAGGATTGTAGGGAGTAGTGAGTTCCCTCTTGATCCCAACATATTTGCAAAAGTTCACGAACTCTTTTGAGGTGTATTTTCCTCCATTATCTGACCTAAGTACCTTAATCTTTCTTACAGAAAGATTCTCTATCAAGGCTTTGAATTCCTTGAACTTGCTGAATACTTCATCTTTAGATTTCAAAAAGTATATCTAGGTCTTATGAGAATAATCATCAATGAATGATACATAGTATACATA
>CBVK0100799392.1:0-10737 GCA_900067695.1 Picea abies
AGACATGATCTCCTAGTTATCCCTAGATATCGGGGATAACAATGCCAACAAATTTCATCCCTTAGGGCATACTTTTCCAAGCCTAAACCAGATCCGAAATTCACTTTATTACAGCAGTAAATCTGCCCTATTATCTTCAAGATGTTTGTCAAATCACTTAAGAATTTCAGTCTTAACTCATGTCAAATCAGCAAGACATACAAGTGCTAGAAATTACCAAATCATGAAGACGATCGTTGTAAATCAAATCTGCAATTACACATGTATTGGATGGCAGGAAACTTAATATCTATCTATCTATCTATCTATCTATCTATCTATATATATATATATATATGAGTGAAGTACATGTACATACCACAGCTTTATCCCAAAGCTGGTACTATTTTTCAAGCTCTCTAAAACCCTAGCTAGGGAAACCAAGAAAACCCTATCCACCACCAAAGATTCCGAACAAGAAAGCATGAACACCCACAAGTCCTCCTTGGTTTCAACAGACTTGTATCACACAAGTTCTCCACATTAGACGATTGTCTTAGTTAGGGGTTGTAAGCCCTGACCATGTTGTATCATGCAAGTAGATAGCAAAGCAATTCTAGTGCTAGCCTCCAAATCTACTTGTCCATCCCAGGGTTTGAATCCTCAAACCTTGGGTCTTCCATTCTTGCATCATCACAAGCACCAAACCTCTATGTATCATTCAGAATATAAGAACTCCATAATCTTTCCCTAGCCTTACATATTAAAAGAACAAGACAACTTACTAGTAATGGAAAACTGTTCAGTGTGAACACTTCTAATTCAGATCACTAAACTATGATAATACATGAGTGGCGATGGCTAAATACAAAGAGAGACCCATTAAATATAGAACGACATATTGCATGTGAAATTCAACGTTTTAGATTAGAGCTAAAATTCTCTAGACGACAAACTACATTGAAGACAACTCACTGTACAAAACTACTAAAATACAATATTGATATAAACATGATGATCATAGCTAATCTAATGCTAACTGTAGAGTGTTGATGTTTTGGTAGCTGCAGGAAGTATTCCCTCATGGACAACTTTTCTTAGAGAAGAAGAAGATTCCAAGAAGTCAAAGGAAGACCATTAAACAGTTGAAGAACACCCCGGAAAAGAATAAAGTGAAATAGAAGACCACAGAAGAGAAGTCAGCCCATAGGAAATAATAATAAGGTGGAAATATAATTTCCAAGAAGAGACGTCGGCCCATAGGAATAATAAAGTAAATTTGAAGAACCAGAATAAGAAGTCGGCTCCAGAGAGGTGCCCAAATTAGTATAAATACAAGTCTGGGTCAGTTCATTTGTACAGTTAGAGGATTCTCCTTCTGGATTGTGCACTAGGCAGCTGCAGTTGCAGTAATTTCACTATTTCTGGTCTCTGATTTTCTTGGAGAGTGCGCCTCACTTGGGGAAGGATATTCTTGGTGGATCTTGGTGATTTCTCTTGGGCACTACCTCTGGAGGAGTTGCGCTAAGGTTGTGTGGTGCTGCTTAGTTGCTTCGTGCCAGTTATCTGTTGCAGTAGCAGTTGCAGTTACCAGTGGCGCCAGCTCTGTGGTGCTAGTTCTAGTGATGCGCTTATCTTGGTGCCAACTCTGTGGTGTGCTATCTTGGTGCCAATTCTATGGTGTTGATCAGGTGCCTACCCTTGCTAGGGTTTGACAAGAAGACACATGGCCTTTGGAGGCCTAGCGCTACTTTCTCCAACCCCAATGAATTCCTATATGTGCCAAAACGTCACTCTTCAAGGGGATGACGTCATCTTTAGGGTTTCTTATGTGCAATTTTTAAGTTAAATTTGAATTTAATATTGTAAAGGGGCAAAATAAAGGGAAATGTCCCCCTTATTTTGTGGTTTACCCTAAGTTAAGTGGACAAACACTTTTTAGGAGATTTGTATAAATAAAGATCATTTCTATTTCATTTTTGTCATAGCTCTCCCATCTTGGAGAAGATACTTGGCTGAAATTTGCGCCCTCTTTGGGAAACTTGGATATCTTGTGCTAATGTCTTTTGGTGATCTCTCTGGGTATATTGCTGAGATAAGGTGTTGCGCACCTCTTGGAGGCTTACTCTCTTGCTTTGTGGTGGAATTTACTTGGTGAACTAGGGTTTTATATTGCATCTCTTTTGGAATTGGTAAGAAAAATCTGCAATTTGTTAGTTCTTCCTGCTAGTTTCATAGTGTTATTGGTTGAAACCCTAGGAGGAGTATAAGAGCATACATCCTCCATCAATCTTCATCTCATTGCTAGTTGATAAGTCATTTTTGGACAAGGTTGCTAGGTGAAGTACAAGGGCGTACACCCTCCTAGATTTACCTAAGTTTGATATGCATGCCCTAAGGAGTAAAGGGGCTTACACCCCTAGGGATATTGTGGATCTAACCACACATGCAAGACTCCATTTACCTAATTTTTTAAGGCACTAATCTGAATTTTTCATTGGAGAAATAAAATTTCTTGCATTGGGTAACGTGATTTTACGAAATTTTCAAATCGTTTGAAGTAGAATCAATTCTATGCTCCAATAACTTTCTTGAGCCACTAGGGCGTCTTCTTTTGCCAAGGATATCTTATTGTTGTCATAACTTAAAGATACAACCATTAGGGCTGCAACAAACCACTCTATATCTTTGAATTTAAAGAAATGCTAGCCATAATGCACGCCTTGGCCAAATTCAAGCAATATCTAGTTGGAACGAAATTTGTGGTTAGAATAGACCATAACAGTCTCAAGTACTTCCTTGTGCAGAAGGACCTTATGTAATGTCCCTTTCTGAATAGGAGCTCTAGAGGGGAGGGCTTAGTAGTCTAAACAACCTCGTTAGACTATAGCCAGGGCCGTACAGGGGTAAATAGGGTTACTAGAGGTCACTTCAGCCGAGAGTGTTATAATTCGAAAGTGACATTGAGCTAAAAGTGACTAAAAGCTCTTTTAAGCCAATTTTGGCTAAAAATAGAGCATGCGCCTAAGTGAGGGAGCTAAAAATAGGTCAACAACGACTTAGGGTTTCGGGCAGCTATAAGAGAAGGTAAAGTGACCTAATTCAGCATGCTAAAGAATTTGACTTGACAGTTGAGGAGAGAGGTGCATTTGAGGTTCAGGCAACCCTAGAGCTTTGTGGATTCTAGGAGGAAGACACCCAGAGGTTGAGTTCGGTGTTGAGAGACACATTCTAGTCACCGATAAGATCATCCAGATCTTCCATCATACTTCAGCAACAGTTATCTAGTTTGTAGCAGTGAGGGTGCACTTATCCAGGTAGAGGGCGCAACTACTGAGCATCAGATAGATTCGACTTGTCCCAGTTAGGGAAAATCCAATGATTCCCTTCTGACCCAGTTGAGAGGAGGGCAGGATGCATCTATTGCCTGGTTTCTCGTCATATTTCGACGGAGAAATATCTAGGAGCCTAGGGCCCTTAGTTTGAGATCCTTATCAGCCGATTTCGACGGAGGAATATCTAGGGTGCATTTTCTAGCAGCAGATGGGGCGCATTTACCCAGGGGGATCCATCCAGGGTCCAGACAAATTAGTAGAGGGCCAATTGTCAGGTCATTAGTCACTAGGACTGTGAGAGGGCAGGGCACATTGTTTGAGACAGTTTCCAGTTAGATCTGAGGTGTGTAGCTACCAGGTCGCACAATCCAGTCCCGCAACAGTTGTCGTAGCACGGAGAAGATCATCCAGCTCACATCCTATCCAATAACAATGTTCTATTATCCGGGTATCATCCTTCTAGTTTATTTCTTTATTGTATTCTGACTAAGATCCACTTAAATATGATCTGGGCGAGTGATTTTCTATTTCAGCCATATACGACATTGTAAGCAGCAAAAAACTCTTAATATGTGATTTACAGTCTTTGTGTCATTTTCTATCTGTATGCTTATTTATATGCTATTAAACAACTTATTTATCTACACACACATGCAAAAACACCAAGCATGTTAAATCCAACAGCTTAAACGCATCCATAAACCCCCAGTGTATTAGATCAGTTAGTAGACACAACAGAGTAGCAACTTTTCCTAGATTAGCCGGATCTGGGATATTACAGTGGTATCAGAGCTTTAGTCGTGCCAACCTGTGACTAAATACGATGTGTTCAATAGGTGAACCAGAGGGCTGTGAGCATGTAGGTGACGAGTACACCACTTACAATAGCCGCAGGGAGAGGAGACCTAGACCAGATTTCCCCCCCTTTCCTCCCAATTCAGAGGAAGAGGTGCACAGGGAAGCAGAGAGAAGGGCAGAGCATGGGGTAGAGCGTGAGACAAAGAGGATGATGGGAGGTGCATATGAGATGCCAGAGGGCATTGGCAAGGCACCCATGGACCCAGATGCAACATTCATGCAGGTTATCAACAATCTGGTGGTCAGTTAGCAGGCCATGACTCAGTCATTGGCACAAATGGCTGATAGATTGGCTATAGTGAGCACACCGAGCACACAAGCCTCACATGCAGCGTAGGGGAACTTAGGGGCAGGCAGTAGACCCCATTCACCTACTTGCACATACACTTATTTAAGTAGGATTCCCAGGCCATTGTTCCCTAGTTTCCAGAGGGCAGTCCCAACAACAACACAACAACCGATAGCACAGAGGCAACCCACTCAGGCAGAGGAAATTGTAGAGTATAGGAGGGAGTATGCTGCTTTGGGCCGTGACTTCCATCAGGACATGACCCTGGTCGAGTACTGTGGACTTAGAGGCAGACACTGCCCCAGAGAGCCTCAAAGAGGAGGACAACAACAACAGGAGGGTCATAACATGGATTTCATTCGGAAATTTGGTAAACTCATCATACCTTCTTTTGACGAATCGTCCAAATGCACTACCAGAGCTTGGGTACAAAATCTAGACACGTACTACAAGCTCAAGCAGATGACCGAGACAGAGGCTATCAATTTCACTACCGTACACTTGGAGGGTGAGGCACACAAGTGGTGGCATCATGGACTAGTGACATTGCATCCCAGTCACATCACTTTGTACAGGGAGTTCACATAGAGGATCATGGACCGGTTTGACAGGAGGGATCCAGAGATCCACTTCAGGGACTTGGCTTAGCTGAGACAGACAGGCACCCCAGAGGCATTCATCACAGTGTTTCAACGGGTAGCAGTGACAATGACAGATATCTTAGATCCCAAGTTGATTATGTTGTTCACAGAGGGGCTCACAGAACCCTTGAGAGGATGGGTGAAGGCGTACAAGCCTCACACCTTGCAGGATGCCATCTTACGCACTCGAGATCTAGGAGACTTAGCGTCGAAGACTAAACACTTTCCCAAACCCTTCGTACCACAGAGGGATTGAGAAAGGAAGCCATTCCGGAGAGAGTGGAAGGGCAAGGAGAAGTTGGATAATGAGACGAGGCGAACACTTATGAGGAAGAAGTTTTGCTTCACCTGCGGGGACCCTTGGGTCCCAGGCCACAGGTGCATGGACAAGGGAGAGATCCATTATATTGAGGTGGCAACAGACAGTGTGGATAGTGAGGAGGCGGAGCAGGATAGTGGATCCACTAGCTCAGAGGAGGAGTCATCACAGGCAGAGGAGCAACCTCCCCGAAGACCACAGACACTAACAATGACCCAACCACCGATAGTGCCACAACCTCATGAGAAGGCTAACAGACAAACACCAACAAAGGGAGGAGTCACAAGGACCCTTTCTGGTGTTCCCAGGTATGACACTTTGGATTAGAGGGACTATTTAGGGACAACGGGCAATTGCCCTGATAGATGGTGGGGCCACCTACAACTTCATTGATGCTTCATTGGTGTCGAGGTGGGCACTTCAAATAGAGGAGTTTGAGGGGTTTGATGATGCAGTAGCGGATGGCCATACAGTGGAGTGTCTAGACTCTAGACAGTCCCGAACTTGGAGATTAAGCTAGGTAACTACATCGTGAGAGACACATTTTATGTAGTTGACCTATCTGACACAAATGTGGTGTTGGGAGTCTAGTGGTTGATCACCTTGGGTAAGATTGCCACCTACCAAACCCTGGAGATGGGTTCAGAGATTGTGAGGGGAAGAGGATTGTGCTGAGGGGCATGTCGACAAGGGCACCCAGGACAGTTTCGGCCAAGAGGATGGAGAGGATCTTCATGCATGGGGAGGTAGCGTATGCTGCAGAGTCCTTGATCACTATATAGAGGGATTTAGATGGTCAGTAGTAGTATTAGACAAAGATTAGGACCTTGTTGGGGCGACATCAACAGGTTTTTGGTTCGATTTCACCAGGGAGACCACCTGATAGGGGGTTTGAGCACACCATTGAGTTGGAGGAGGGGGATAAACCCATGATCACAACACCCTATCGTCATCCTCGAAGGTTCAAGGATGAGATAGAGAAAGCAATTAAGGAATTGCTAGCGATGGGACATATCAGTCCTAGCAGCAGTCCATTCGCTTCTTCAGTTGTCTTAGTTCTGAAGGATGGTACCATGAGGATGTTTATCGACTACCAGGCCTTGAACAAGAAAACCATCCAGAACCGATATCCTATCCCTCGCATCAATCAGTTGATAGATGAACTGCATCGGGCAGTTTTCTTCTCGAAGATTAATCTACGCTATGTGTTGACCACCTATTCAGCACAGGGGTCAACTCATGTATCATGAAGTATTTATCTATGTTGAAGACAATTATGGTTCTACTTGGGTATCTAATACCCCAGCACTTAAATTTTTGTAAACGAAATGTTCGCACCCCTGCGTGGGTTTATAATGTAATAAGTCTGCATGGATCATAGTTAGGTCAGGTACCTTGGGTGTTGTCATCAGGGGAGTTCCTTTCATCGAGGATTTTTTATCCTCAGGTTGTCGACCATACAAGCTCCTGTTCGACTTCCCTTGAGTTTTTCCCTCCACATGACTTCCTCCAAAGTGGTGGACTCCACATGACTTCCTCCAAAGTGGTGGAAGGCGCTCTGATGGTCTCATTCACTTGGTAACCTCTTAGGATTATTGTAAATGACCATGTTAGACAGTGTCTAAAGTTTCGCGGAATTTCGTCGAGTCTAGAATAGTTTTTTTTTAATTAATTAAATTTTTAAAATTTAATTAATTAATTATTTTTTTGAGCTAAATGTTGTAAAAACTTCGTCTTTGGGATTTTGATAGGGGTATTTGTGCTCAAAATGAATGGAATAGCACTCCCTACACCCATGGACCAAGTTTCAGCTCAGTCGGACTAAGTTTACTATGCCTTAGTCCACTTAGAGTCAGTTTAGGGCAAAACAACAATTTTAATTGCTAAGATGACATTATTAAAATGTCATAAAATCATTGTAATTTTTGAGTTTATGAGTGAGTGTAAGGTGGAAAGTGGCAAGTTAAGACCCTCCTAACCTACCCAAACCCATTCCAACCTGTTTCCAACTTAATTCAACCTCTTTACTCACTTTTTCAACCTTCTAAGTCTTGCCCTAATCAGAAAAACGACCCACTAACAACCAAATCCCCCAAATCTCTCCTTGAAACTTGGAAAGAGGCATCCACACATGTGGAGCGCCCCCCTAGACTAACCAAAAACCTAAACTAACCCTTTACCTAGCCTAACCCACACTCTAACTCCCTCAAAAAGCTCACGCCCCCCCTTGTGGTGCGCCCCCTTTGGTGATGAGTTGTTGCAACTTACCCAAACCCTAACCAAATGCTATTTTTAGCATTTGGGTCTTCCTCTTTGACCTAGTGCGCTCCCCTAGCATGGATACTCAACCTATCAAGTGATTACAACTCACTTTTTATCATTCCCAAGCTACAAACCCTAAGTGGGGCGCCCCCTCTCTTGGGATTTGCTCATTTGCTCAAGTTCTAACACTTGGCACTCATCTAAACCCTCTCTCTTGACCTCTAGAGGTATAAATAGAAGCCTTCCCCTCACTTTTTCCTCACCATTCTTTGAGCTATTGTTATGCTACCGAATTCTTGCCATCTTTCTTGCTCTTGCCATCTTCCACTCATTCATTTTCTCTTGGAATGCTTGGAGCAATTAGTTGCCCAAGGTTCTACCATATTGGATGAATAAAGAAAGCTTTGGAGGACATTTTGGATCATTGAGATTAGTCTTGTGATCAAAATCATATGAGGTGATCTTGTTCCTTACTCATTTTGTTTTTCTATATGCTAGCATTCCTTGGTAAATTAGTTTATTAAGGTAAATCAAATATACATTAGTGTTGATGATTTATGTATTGATTGGTTGGATTGGATCATGAATTAGTTCAGGTTTTTTATACTAATCACTCATACTATGCTGCTATAGATCTACTTTGTGTTTGAGTTGCAGATTGTCTCACAGGTTGTGGAGTGGAGGAGACTTTTAGAAGCAGATTACAACCACAACTTGCTTAAACTTCTTGCCTTTCTTTTCATCTGATATTGCTATCATTCCATTATCATTTTCTGTAGCTTTCTAACTCTTAGATAGGTCACAAAATATATTTTTCATATCATATCTCTTGGCTGGAAATTTTCTGTGTATACACAGAAATTTCTGTTATAAAATTTGGTGTTTTTGCAGCATTTCCAGCAAGCTTTTGCTCGCTGTTTTTGCAGGACAACGACATATTCTAAGGATACAAGCTGCATACAACACCTAGGAGGCTTCCCAAACCACTCTTCTTGATTTGGGTGACACTTCTCCTCTCTTCTCTTCCATTTTCCTAAGTTTTCTGCAATTTTTCTAAGTATTTTGAGCTCATAAAATAAACCTAACATAGATTAGTCATTCTTTTGTTAATATAACACTTAGTGTAGTTTGTATTTCATCTTGTATCTATAAGCTACCCTCTTTGGCCAATACCGGGAGGCTTGCCACCACCTTGGCCTTAGTAGTGGTGTTCCTTTTTAGTTCTTTCATTTTGTCCATAAAATTAATCTAATAATGATCAACAATGCTAAGATAGTTCTTGCCTGAGGAGTAGGCCAGCAACCTGTCTAGTCTCTTCATGTATGTGAAGGACATAAGACTCAAAGCCCTCCTTTTCTGTGCAAGTTTATCTTAGTAGGGTTGACCTCACTTACCGACACCTTGGGGGAGTCATCCCCAAAATCGCCTTGGCTTAAGGAATTAACTTGTGGTGGTTTTTCTAGCTTAGAAGTTGATCATATCTTAGTTAGTCTTTCATTTACAAGTTTAGTTTCTTTCAAATCTCCCATATGCTCTTATTTTCATGCTAAATGTTTAGATAGCTTGAATGTGATTACATACTTTAGATCTATTATATCTTAAGTTATTTAGCTAGTTTTTGGATGCATATGAAAGTGAGAATTGTTTAAGATCTCACTTGCTTAGTTCATTGATGTTTCTAAGCCATTTTCATTACATAACTTAGCATAATATAATGTGGTGAATGGTTAAATTTTGAAGCATCTTTTGAGGCACTTATAGCTCACGGCCTAATTCACTTATTGCTCACGGCCTACTCACAGCACATATGCTCACGGCCTAGTGCACCTCATGCTCACGGTTTGATGTTGTTTTAACACTCACGGCCTCATACACTCAAGCAGCTCATGGCCTAGCCCTAAAGCCCACGGCCTAGTTGTTTGCTTAACCCCACGGCCTCACTCACAATTGCTCTCGGCCTAGTGGTTGATTCAAGCCCTTCACATATCCTATATTTTGGGTTTAACACTTGCACTTTGCACATACATATGAGTTGATGTTTATGGGTTAGCACTTTTGGTTTAATGCTTATTGTTTAAGGCACATAAGGTATAGGATTTATGAGTTGATGCTTATGATTTGAATACCTCATATTGCTAACACCTAAATTGTTCACATAAGCACCCACTTCACAAGTTAGTTGCTCACGGCCTAGCACTTACGTTCAAGCATTTATCATTTTATGGTTTAAATCTTTTACATGTTTGATCTCTAGTTGCTCACGGCCCTCTTGTGGTTTGCACACACACTTTGGCATATCACATGTTTTTATGGTTTAATATTTCACAAGTTTAAAGTTTAATTGCTCATGGTTTAAACACACTTGTGATATAATATTCATGATTTAGATGTTGATGGTTTAAACATATATGCTCATGGCCTAATTTATCTTTTAAGCTATCACACTTAAACTCATTACAAGCACACATATTACATCACCTATTCACATGCTTATGGTTTTAATCATCTAAGTGCTTTAAGTTTTATCTTTCATTTCTTTTTCAAGTATCATTACATGGTTCATGGTTATATGGTTAGTTATCTTTTAAAGTTCTTTCATGTGATGTTACTTTGATGATTTAAACATTGTGTTATCATATTGCTATATCTTTACATGTTGATGGTGGTGTAAACTTTCGTTTTCAAGCACTCGTTATTCATACATTTGCTCACGGCCATTCGTTAAAAAACTAAAATAAAAGTGCCTAAAACTTGTTAAAATACACCCAACACACCTTAAAGATCCACCCGAGGGTCCTAACAACACTTAGTAACATTTTAGGGGTCTTTTACATCTCCTTGTTATAACCCTAAAATGCACCATACAGGTTTACCTGGCATCAGGCCTACTCATGCCTCTTCCTAGCCAAAGCCATGCTGAGCAAATCCTCAAAAAATCAGTTAAAACAAGCAACCCGCGCCCTAACTTCTCACTGGGCGCGGGAAACCGCTTGCTGTCCTTCTACTGCACGCGGGTATCCGCGGGCTAACCCACTACAGCCCGCGGGTACCTAA
>CBVK0100799393.1:0-10737 GCA_900067695.1 Picea abies
CGCTCTTCCGATCTCACAGACATGTTTTCCCCTTAGCAGGGCCTTGGTGAGAATATCTGCAACTTGGTCATCTGTCAATACATACTGCAACTGAACAACCCCTCTCTAAACCCAATCACGAATGAAGTGGTACCTGATCTCAATATGCTTCGACTGGTCATGAAACACTGGATTCTCAAAGAGTTTTATGCAACTCTGATTATCACAGTGAATGACAGTCGGTGGCATCTCCTAACCAAACAAACCAACCAGCATCTTATGAAGCCAAATGGCCTCGCAACTGACCTGACTGGCCTCCATATACTTTGCCTCATCCGAACTCAAAGCAACTGACTTATGTTTTCAGCTGAACTAGGAAACAAGTCCTGACCCCAAACCAAAACAACACCCTGAGATGCTTTTTCTGTTAGCAACACATCCTACCCAGTCTGAGTCTGTGTAGCCAACCAAACTGACTCCATCTCCTCTGACATAGTCTAGTCCATAATCAACTGTCCCAACAATGTACCTCAAGATGTTTTTTTCCCCAACCATGTGAACACTCCTCGGCTCAACCACGTACTCACTGAGTGTGTTCACAGAAAAAAGAAGATTTGGTATGGTGTTAACCAGATAAATGAGTGAACTGATCAACTGCCTGTAAACTGTGGCATCCACCAACTGGCTATCTGAAGCACTAAGCTTCTTCCAGTTGGTGATCATAGGTGTAGACATAGGTCTGCAATCCTCCATCTGAAATCTGCTCAAAATATCTAATGCATACTTCCTCTGCCCGAGAAATATGTGACCCTCCTCCTACCATACCTCCATACCCAGAAAGTAGTGTATCAATCCAATATCTTTCATCTCAAACTCTGATGCAAGTCCTAGCTTCCACTCATCTATGATATCCTTGGCTCCAGTGATGAACAAATCATCCACATACAAAATGAGAATGAGCGTGTTCTCACCCCTAATGATGAAATAGAGGTTCGAATCAACATATCTCTTCTCAAAGCCCATCTGAAGCAAATAAGTATCAATGCATGAATACCAAGCTCAAGGAGCTTGATTTAGTCCATAAAGTGTCTTTCTCAAAAGACACACGTGAGTCTCCCTGTCACTCACCTCAAACCCTTGTGGCTACTCTATGTACACCTCCTCCTCAATAAAGCCATTCAGAAATGCGGTCTTCACATCCATCTAGTGAATTTTCCAACCCGTCTCTGTGCTATGGCAATGATAGTCTTGATGGAAGTGTATCTCGCAACTGGTGTGAATGTCTCGTCATAATCGACTCCCTCAATCTATGAGAAGCCTCGCGCCACAAAACGAGCCTTGTATTTCTCAATGCTGCCATTTGTAGCAATATTGGTCTTGTACAACCACCTGGAAGTCACAATTGAATTCCCCACTGGCCTTGGAAGCACATCCCAGACATCATTACGCACAATGGAGACATACTCCTCTACCATGGCCTCTCTCCAGACCTGTTGGTCCACTGCCTGCACAAATGTATGTGGCTTTGTATCCCTGATACTCGTCACTAGTGCCAAATATGCTCCCAATCAGACTGGTGGCCTGCTCTCTCTGAACTGGCTCTTGGGCTCCCCTACATTCTCTCTGGCCTCCTTCAGAGTCTTCTGAAACCATCTAGGTCTCCTCTTCCTTGAAGTGGTCAATGGAGAAGTAAGGTCTCTCTACCCAAGAGTGACTTCCTCAGGACTCGTCTCAACACTCTGAGATCTTGAAGTCTGTGCCCCATCTGAAGTCTGTGCCCCATCTGATTAAACGTGCTCTGACGATGACCCTAAAGCTGTGCATGGTGATCCTGTCACCCCTGATACTGGTGTACTCGAGACCTAAGTCTGTGCTCCCTCTGAGACTGCAATCGTTGCCTCTGCATCATCCTTAATTGTTACTCTCGACTCAATATATCTCGCAAAATCCCTATCCTCCTCAAATCTGACATCTATTCTCACCAACACTCTCCTAAGTGGCAGAATGTAGATGTGATAGGCTTTGGACACCTCTGAGTCTCCAACTAGAATCCCCTATTGGGCTGTGGGGTCTAGCTTTGTCCTCCTCTCTGAGGGGACATGAGAAAAGGTCAAGCACCTAAAGATCTTGATGTGCTCGACATCGGGCCTCCTATCAATGAAGGCCTCCTTAGGAGTCATCTTCCCCAATATCACGTGGGGGCTCCTGTTCTGTAAGTAAACTGCAATAGCACATGCCTCTACCCATAAGTACAAAGGAAAACTCTGATCATGCAACATGGATCTTGTTGCACTGGTAATGGCTCGATTCTTCCTCTTGACAACCCCATTCTGCTAGGGGTTGTAGGGTACGGTCATCTGTCTCCTAATGTCATGCTGGGCACAGAAGTCTACAAATTGTCTCGAGGAATACTCTCCCCCATTATCTGACCGCAATACTTTGATCCTCTTTCCCGATTAGTTTTCCACAAGAGCTTTGAACTCTTGGAACCGTGTGAAGACCTCACTCTTGGCCTTCAGGAAATAGATCCAATTCTTCCTTGAGTAGTTATCAATAAATGTGATATAGTACTCACAAACACTCGAGGACCTCTGAGACATGGGCCCACACACGTCCATGTGTACTAAATCCAGTATCCCAAATGACCTGGTGTGACTGCTAGGGAACAATGCCTTGGTAAACTTACCAAGCGCACACCCTCTACAAACATCTTGATGCTCTATGTTGATCTGTGCCACTCCGGTCACAACCTCTCTCAAACCTCTGAGAGATCCATGATGTAGGTGGGCCATCCTACGATGCCATAACTCGCATAATTGTCTGTTGTTGTCGTTGCTCATTACCAATTCATGAAGAGGCTGAAAAAGCAATTTGAACAGTTTCCCATCCCTCACTCCAATCACCTGTCCTAAGGCAAGTGAAGATCCCCGAGGATGAATCAATACCTCAGTGCCTCTGAATGTCACCTCAAGACCTCTATCCTGGAGGGTGGAAACTGAAATCAAATTTTCAGCCCAGGGACATAAAGAACATACGTGAATGATATCGGTGGCAAGCTATCGCTTCGAAAGGTAACTGTGCCAATCCCAACAACTTTGACTAATGTGTCATCTCCAAGAGCATTCTCAATTCTAACCTCAGTGTCTCTGATATCAGAAAAGTGCTCTCGAACTCCAGTCATATGGCTCAAAGCCCCGTTGTCAATATACTAGATACTAGGTGTCGCCTCAATTGAAGTGTAGCATATGAGGAAATCACACTCTCTCTGAAACAATGTCTGAAAATCTGCCTCCTCTGTTGTAGTTGTGGTACCACCCTTCTTCTTCTTCATGTTAGGGCACTTTCTAGGATAGTGCCCAAACTTATTACAAACAAAGCACTTCACTTTGCTCATATCTCTCCTCATACCACTGTTCTGACCACTGTTGCTCTCTCCTCCACTCCCCTATGGTGGGACCCCAAACTTGGGACCCTGTCGGCCCCCACGGTCGGCCTTCTTCTTGCCCTTTGTCCAAAGAGAAAGATCCTCCTCACCCTGACCAATATGTTGTTCCTGTTGTTGCTGCTATCCAAAAGCCTCATCTGCAAGCCTAATCTCCTCCTAGACGAAGTCATCCCACATCCTCTCCCATGTAGGCATGACCTCCTTGGAAACTATGCCATGTACAAATGGACCCCACGATTTGGTGAAGATATTCATAGCTTGCCTCACCAAAGAGTTAGGATCAACAACCTCTCCAATGGCTCTAAGCTCATCTCTGATCTGAGTGTAGCGACCAAGGAATGAAGTTACCAACTCATCCTTGAGAATGCGAATGCCCCTGAGTCGGTCATGAAGAACCATATTTTGGTTCTCATTGGATCTCTCATACATATTGCATATAGATGCCCACATTTCATATGCACAAGTCTTCCCCATCAAATGGGGTATGATATGATCACGAACTGCATCACAAATGGTCCTCTTTTCCTTGTTGTTCCTTTTCCTGAACTCTGTCACCAAGACAGGAGAAGTGATAGGAATGGGGGGAACAGTTGCCTCGACTATGTCCCATAGCTTGAGGTCCTATAAGACAAAGATCATCCTCGCCTTCCAAGGAGACCAATTGCTAGCCCCTGCTAGCCTGTCCTCAACTCGCATCTGAGATGCTGACATGTCTACCAAACTGCACTCCCAACTGATGCTCACACTGCCAAGGAAAACAATGCCTCACTCCATTCAATATAGGTGTGAAAAGAGATAACCGTAATCTAACCTCACTCCTAAGAAAATAGGTGTGAAAATAGGTCAAGTAATCAGCCTCACTGCTACTTCGTAGGTGTGAAAAGAGACTGATGACAAAGTGCCAAAACTGCCCAATTGTCCTCTACAAAAATCTGCCCTCTAACAACCACTGAATGAGTCAATGGTTGTCCACAAAATTCTTCCAAGAAGATGTATATGACAGCCAACAATATGTTGTCCAAACAGCTCAAAATTTCAGCCACCTCAACTCTGATACCATGAAGATTTCCAGGTCCTATCAAGCCTACCAACTGGGTTTGTCTTTGACCACATATTGGCTCTAATTTTCAATTGTTATGTTTATGTTTGATGTTGTTTTAGGACAACCAACAATCCAAGAACTTCTTGTTGATTTGTTATGGTTGTATTTGCAATTTTAGGTGCTCTAGCATGTAGTTTTAGTAACCTTAAGTTAGCATATGCATACCAAAATAAATACAACACACCTAACGATATTTCCGGCTAAAAATAAGCAAATCTAAAAGACTAACACATGCATTTTTGTACAGAGGTATTTTTGGTCAACATGACCCTGGATAAAACCCCCCTGGGGAAAACCAGTTTGGAATATATGTCTATATATGAGGAATGCAAAAGGTTGAATACAACAAGTACAAAATATAGATGAACCTGATAAAATAACAGCCCGATCCAGGCTGAAACACAATTCCAAAAGATCCAGGTGCGCCCCACATACAAGCTCTCTAATCCACTGAAACTTCTCTAGAAGCAAACTGTGAGCTCAGATCTAAAAACCCCTCCACGGGAATGAAGCTCTGTTGGATGGCCTCCCTCTGCAACTGATCTCACTACAATCTCATGGCTATAAGTCCTCCCCAAAACTGATGCTCCCTAACAAGCAAGTGCGCCCTCCACAGAAGTGAAACCTCCTCAGTAAATAAACCATGCTAGTAGCTGAATGCCTCCCTCCATGAAATCATGTGCCCAAGCTCTAGAAATATCATGCAACAAACCTCATCTCAATGATCCAAGTTTTCCTCTCCAAGTGAGAAAATGAAGAATGATCCTCTCCTTCACCCTTTGCGCCCCTCTTGAACATGCATAAGGAAACCTAAGAAACCAATGGATGAGATCATCTCATCTCCCATCTAATCAATGGTTGAGATATCACCAAAAGTATCTAAGTCAATAACCCACTTTGGGTTAAGTTTCCTAAGTTCACTTTATGTCCCTAATTCACCCACAAAGTGAATTAATAGTCATTTTAGGCATAAATGACTAAATTTCACTTTTGACTTAAAACTCCTAAGTCAAAGTGAAATTAGACAAAAGTACAAGGCACAAAGTGTATAGTACTTCCCACATGTTTCTAGGAGAGCAGAAACACATGGGGAACACCTACCAAGGTACAAAACTCAACAATTGGGTGGACTTGTTTGGTTCCTTCTAGTGGTCTCTACATTTTCTACCAGTGATTTTCTCTACCGACAATTTTACATGGGTATCTCAAACAAGCAAAGCTTCAATGGAAACTATGTTCTTTCAAGTCCCAGCGACAATCTCTGTAGGTTGTTGTGCACACCATACGACATAACGAAATTCTATACTACACCATAAAGAACATATGCATCTAAAAAGGTTGTAAATTAATTATTTTTCGTGTAGTCTTTTAGTTAAATCATGGTATTGATTGATTGTTGGGCTTTTAGTGTTTTTTGGATTGCTTTGGGGATTTACTTTTATGGGTTTTTCAAGTTGCTAAAATGGTTGCATATTGATAAGGAATATAGTGTCTGATCATTAAGTGAGAGAGAGGAAGAAGGCTTATTTGAATAAGATGGAAATTGTAAATGTGTTGAACTTGCACAAAATAGATCTAGCTGGGAATTGACATACACAGTTGCAGAGAAAATAGAAGAAAAGAGAAGCAAGAGAGAAATAATGGAAGAATTCTCATTAACCAAATGAATGAATGATAATTTACACATGATATACTATGTATAACTCAACCAATGCGCATTGGAGGAGAAGCCAATGCGCCATAGTGGATTTCTAGTAGCCTCACCCTAAGACTGTGGATCTGAAGATTGAACCAAGAAAATATGTCTGGTTGGCAATGGTTCAGTGGCAGTGAGTGCAAGAGGAGGCTCCTTGAAATCAGATCGAGTCCTCCTAGTATCAACTGGATCACCAATAAGATCCCTTCCATCCTGAAGAGTAGTCTGGGCACACCTAGGCCTCTGCTTTGGCTCTGCATCTGCATCTAGATGCACTGAATCTACATCTGACTGTACTGACTTTGTATCTGGATCATCTGAATCCTCTGAATCAGAACTCTCATCTGAAGAAGAGTCAGTATGTGCATGCTCATCATATCTGATAGCTGGAAGAACACAAGTATATGCATGTGGCTGCTGAGGCACATGCGAGACACTTTCCTCGAATTGGACACTTTGCTCAATGATGAGATGATCCGAGGAAATATCAATAAGTCTGTATCTCTTCACACCGTCGGGGTATCCAAGAAAGATACACTTTGTGCTATGTGGATCAAGTTCCTTCCTCTTTTTAGAGGGAATATGGGCCCATGCACATTAACAAAAAATATGAAAGTGGTCACTTCTGATTTGAGGCCGCTCCAAACCTCGTAGGGGGTCTTATCCTTGACAGATCTACGGGGAGATCTGTTTTGGATGTAGGTTGCAAAATTAAGTTCTTCAGCCCATAATCTCTGTGGAAGTGACTTTGCATGTAGCATGCAAGATGCCATCTCTTTTAGAGATCTATTTTTCCGCTCAACAACTTCATTTTGCTGCGGAGTATAGGGAACTGTGTGTTGCAACTAAATCCTTTCCTCATGACAAAAATTGTGTATCCCATGGTTGATATACTCTCCCCATTATCTATTCAGAGGAATTTGATTTTCTTTCCTGATTGTGTCTCAACAAGGGCTTTGAAATCTTTAAGGTGTCGAAAGACCTCTGATTTTTGTGTGAGAAAGAAAATCCATGCGAAGCATGAGAAATCATCAACAAAAATGAGCACGTACCTTGCTTTATTAATTTATGGATGTGGAAAAGGTCCCATGAGGTCACTATGGATCAGATCTAAAGGAGAGGAAGCCTTTTGAGTCTTTCCTTTGTCGAATTTCTCTTGAGGGTGTTTTCCAAGAACACATCCCTCACAAATTCCTTTGGAGAAGTGGATGTTGGGTAGACCATCAACCATTCCCTGCTTTCTAATATGTTGCATATATATGAAATTTAAATGCTTGAACCTTTCGTGCCATATCCTATTTCTTTCATCAACATGGGTAAGTAGTAATGCATAATTTGGTTCAATAAATTCAGAAAATATGTAAAGTCTAGATTGATGATTTACCTCACTGCTAGAAACCCTGGAATTGGTTTGCATGTCATAGATATCCACTACATCAGGTGTGAATATGAATCTCTTTCTGGTGTCGGAATTTTTCATCTGATACATGGAGAGAAGATTGATGGAAATTTTGGGAATGTGGAACACATTCTCGAAGCTTTTGTTGGTGAGTTCAATTCTTCCTTTGTCAGTGACCTCGACTGGAGAGTTGTCCCCCATCGGAATAGGAGGACCTTTGCATGCATCAGATGAAGAATATACTTCTTTTTTCGCAGCCATGTGGTGTGATGCTCCTGAATCTACAATCCAAGCATCGGGAGAGGAGTTGATGGCAATCAAAGCATGGCTAGAATTGTCTTTCTTGGGATTATGATCTTCTGGATTCTTCTTCTTAGCACCCTCGGGGATGCGATCTCCAAGGTTATTTTGCTAAAGTATTTGATTCATTTTATCTATTCGTTTATGCATACATGCGGATTCTGGATGAAATCCTTTATGGTAGTAAGTGAATTTCTCCCCTTTTCTTCACTTTCCACCTTTGGATTCGGAGGCATCGTTGAAGGGTTTTGAGTACCCTTCCTTCTTTGGATTTGCATGTGCTTTCCTTTTGTATTTATCTTTAGATTTCTGATATTGATGACTGCTTCCATCTTGCACAGTAAGTGCATGTGCCTTTGGGCCTTTGATTTTTCCCATATTGATGAGCTTGTTCTGTTCTTGTGTCAGAGACTCGATAAAGGCCTCAAGAGAGGGCATCGTCTAGGTAGATCCAGATGCAAACCTAACTGAATGAAATGTGGATACAAACATTGATTATTATAGACAAAGTTTGGAGAGAATGGTGTGAATCATTTGTTTCTCCTCCTTATATTTATCAACCCTGCAAGCCTCGAGTTGCAACAATAAATCCTTATATTTGGTAAGGAAATATTGGAGATTGTCGAATATTTTTGGATCCAATGTGAGAAATTCCACCTTGAGCATGTGTCCCCTCATCTCATCCTATTTTCCAAAAATCCCTTCCATGGTGGTCTAGGATTTATTGGGGGTTTTACAGGAGGATATGTGAAAGAGGAGTTCAGGAGAAATGAGACTACAAATTGTTTTGAATGCTTCATCCATTCAATTTAGATACTTGGATTTTTCTATGGCTGATGTTGGTTTTGTCTCTGTGTTCATGGTTAACTTGTACAATCCTCTGCTTCGAAGATGCATTATCATCTTCTCCTTCCATGCAAATAAATTGTAAGGTGTACGAATGAATTCTTTTAGAAATTCCATTTTTTTCGTTGTCTTCAATCTTTGGTACCTACAAAAGTAATTGGTGTGTCTTTACCCTAGAATTCTATCGGCTCTGATACAATGTAAATGTGTTGAACTTGCACATAATAGATCTAGCTGGGAATTGACATACACAGTTGCAAAGAAAATAGAAGAAAAGAGAAGCAAAAGAGAAAGAATGGAAGAATTCTCATTAACCAAATCAATGAATGATAATTTACACATGATATACTCTTTATAACTCAACCAATGCACACTAGAGGAGAAGCCAATGTGCCATAGTGGTGTTCTAGAGTGATTTGGACATACACCAGTAGTTACAGGAGAAAACTGCCACCTAGTCTAGTCTCTCGGGAAGTTACGAGAGTGAATTGCCAGCTAACTGAGTTAACTAGTCTATCAGTCTTCAGTTAACCGACTGAAATGGAGTGAATTGAGGAGGATATTAGGGGATCATGAATTATGCACCAGTCTAGTGATGATCCCAAGGGAAATTCACATTAGCTAGTGATGGTCCCAATGTTGCATGGTGATAATACCAATGTAGCATCTAGACTCCACTCAACTGATCAAACTGAAGTGAAAATTGAAGAGAATATTCTCCTAGAGAAATGTTCTCCCCTAAACTTTAGGAGACTGGATAATGACTAATAAACATAGGAAAAACCTTAGGAAAAAGAAATCCTAGGTGTGTGTGAATTAACTCCGACAAAAATGAAGGACAAAGATCTTGAATAGAGGAAATCTAAGTTGGAAGAGAGGATGAAAACTTTTCAGAATGAATATCTCATGCTTATATTGGGTAGCATGATTGGCATTGGACCCTTATTTTGTTTCTAGGGTTTTCTTCTTTTCAATTACAAAATAGAAATGTCCATGGTGTTGGAAACATGCCAACAAATTTCCTCATGCACTCACATGCACATGCATTTCAGCTAAAATAGGAATGTGCATACATGCACTCATTGTAAACAGATTGTGCAAACTTTGTAATATATTTATGAATTGTTCATGTAACTATGTGATCTATTCATGATCAGTTTGTCTAACTGAGTGATATATGTTATATATACGAGCATACCCATAGAGGTGAGAGTGCAATGTGTGTAGAGAGAAGAGTGTGTGTGAGGAGATGATGGTTGTATGCCTGAGATTGGCTATTGTAATTCTCCCTTGAATAATAAGAATATCAAATATCATTGGTCATGGTTTTTTCAAGCATTGGGTTTCCACATAAATCACTAGTGTCAATTGTGTGATTGTTGTTCTCGATTTTATGTGTGTTTAATCTTTCTTGCACATGCTCTAGTTTTTTATGCTCTACTTTTCTTTCGTTTCCTAACAAGTGGTATCAGAGTAGGTTGAGCATGTACAACAGGTAATCCAAGGCAAATTGTGTACAAGTTTCCAGATATTTTCTAAGAACAGAGAGCGTGATTGAGTGGGTTTCAATTCATCGACGCTCCCAAAATTAGCACACCCAGTTTGTGCACCACAAAGCGCTAGCAAATTAGTTCTCACCCATCCACAATCAAGTAACACTACCTCCAAACTCAGCGCCACCCTGTAGGCTTAAGAGAGCACTGATCAAAAAACAAATTGTGATGAATTAAAGCTTTTGCGATGGTATGAAGTTTTTTGTCTTATTCTAAGACATGGTTGAACCTTTGTCTCATTATGCATAAAAAGTGGTGGAGAATATTTTATATATAAATAAAGTGGAGAATCACTTTGGGGTTGAGTGGTAAATAAGGTGAGGTGGATGATAAAATATTAAAAAAGGGTGGATCCTTTATTATTTAAAGAAGAAGATATCTTTGTTTAAGAAGTGGACTTTTTTAAAAGGTTAGATC